>MU190477.1:0-33449 GCA_016904865.1 Pissodes strobi
TCTTAGGGGCACAATATTCATTAAACTTTTGCCTGATTACATCGAGTTTTTTTTCATCACCTGTAGCAAAAGTAAAGCTATTAAAAAGTTCTAGACCTTCATCTCCCAAGAGGTTCAAAAATACAGCCACCTTTTTATCCTCTCCTTTGGATGAGAGGTCCGTAGCAGTCATAAACAAGTCGAACTTTTGCGAAAAACGTCTCCAATTATCAGCCACATTGCCATCAAGATCTAACGGTTCCGGTGGTTTAAAAAGGCCATCCATTTTGCACACTAGGTTTTTAACCTTGCACTGTCTTCACAACAAAAGGATGTTTTTACACAACAACTAGCCTGTACTCCACCACCTTTTCACACCTGACACCATGTAAAATACTTAAGCCATAAATAAAACAAGCTTCTGATTAGTTAAGCATTTTATTAACTCAAAAGTAAAATAATTAATCCCGAACAAGAAAAGACACACAACAACCTAACCTAGCCGGTATATCTCTCTTTCTAACTGGACGGCATGATGCAGTAATAAATATTGTGAATGTCCGTATTAAGGGTAGGCAACCAACATAACACAAGTGTTATGTAGTTGGCCTACAACAGCGCAACATTAATAAATCTATATTAAACAGCATCTATATAGGTCAACGGAAAAAAGACAATACTTCCTTTCTCTTTAAAGTTTGCACTGAAATCAACGATTCCGTCCGTATTTTTTTTATCGACCCTAAACTTTCGGGTAATTTTATTTCAGTGAGTTTCAAGGCGTATTATATTCCGCAGAGATTGAAAAGAAAGCGAAATAATTTTATAGAAATGTTGTATAGTATGTTACACTTCCCCCGAGAATTCAATCTTGACGTCAGTTCCATCTCGATCGATTCAAAGTAATTAAAGAGTTCTTAAGAGTCGAAAGAGTTTAAAAACAAGTTTTGTTTTTATGTTTTCATAACCGAAATGGATATGACTCACATGTTTTTTAAGAACCTGTTTTGAGCTCTATTTACACATGATGTTGCTAAATACTAGAATTTTTTCATCTACTCAAAGGGTTTTATAAAAGTATGGCAATCTGCCTTTAGACACCCACAAGATAAAGAGAGCTTACCGCATATTATTATCATTTTTTTGTAATGTGGTTTAAAATGTATCCACAATGAATCTTACGGCCCCGCTAGCACAGACACCATAACCGAAGAGTACTTCCTGGAAGATGGAGAGGAGAAAACACGTAAGGCAAACGTAACAAAGTAAATGCATGAGGACCCAGGCGCTCTACTACTGACGAGAGTGTATGCTATAGCGCCCATCAAGCTAAACATAAACTTTGTAGGTTAAATCTAAGGCCAACTGAAAATAAAGCAAAGAGTCTGAAGCCGCTGGTGTTAAACAAACGGCTTAGAATGGCTTAAGCAACTAAAAGTGATTTCTCACAGTCGTTACGCCACACTCTGGCCTTTCAGCCGTACCAAAGGTGAACCTATATGTTCCTTCACTTGTGGGATACTGCTCCGGAATTGTTTGTTGTAGGTTTTTAGTTTCTACCTCTTTATAGCTCAAGGTTTTTGTTGGTTAGATTTTGCTTTACTTAGTTTGGGTTAGTTAAGAGTTTTTTTCAAATTCAAATTCAAGTGTATTTCCATAAAGGCATACAAAATGCATAGGAATTGTCATACAAAAATATTATCTAGTAAATAAAATAAAACAACACTAAATCTAGAAATTACAGAATAACAGAAAAAAATAAAGCTATACCACATAAAGCCATATTGCTCTCAAAATTGTCCTTTAGACACTTAAAAATTGTGTGAGAAATACTCATTTAGAGAATAGAATGAACACTTCATTAGTTTCGCTTTGGTATGGGATTTAAATTGTGAAGGACTTGGCAAGTTTTTAAGTGACCAGGGAAGATGATTGTAAAGCTTTAGTGCCATAATACCAGGGCCTCTAGCCGCCTGAGTCAGCCTTTACTGCGGAATGTAGAGGGCATTCGTATTTCGGGTTTCATAACTAAATATTTATATCACCACACAGGTCGAAAGAACTTTTATTTTTATGGACATAACAGACACTCTGTAGGATGTGCAAAGTAACCACTGTTAGTATACATTCATTCTTAAAGGTGGGCCTACAGGAACTATTCCAATCCAGACCAAACATATTCCTGATTATTCGCTTTTGAGAGATAAGAACACGCTCAATATGTGTTGAGTTTCCCCAAGCCAGCAAACCATATGATAAAACAGAATTTACGCATGAATAATAAAATACCCTATTAACGAAATTTTTTAAGAGCATGTTGGCATAATTCTTATATGACAGAGTGCTGCATACCTGATCTATATGGTTTTGCCATATAAGATGGTCATCCATCTGCACACCCAGAAACTTGACAATCTCACTCTGCACAAGGGTTGCACCATCCCTCTTGACAAGCAAACTTCTGTCATAGTTTACTCGGATAGGAGCAAAAAGAACCATGCTAGTTTTTTGGCAGTTCAAAATTAGTCCATTCCTAGAGCACCACTCAGAGACCTCTCTTCCACATGCATTTGCTCTATTGCTTAAGTCGCTGAAGTCATCACCTGCTATGATTATGGATGTGTCATCAGCAAATAGGGTAATATAGCACTGGTTAAGAAAAAGTGGAAGATCATTGATGAATAAGATGAACAATATGGGACCCAAGACACTGCCTTGGGGAACCCTACAGGCAAGACTTAACCAATCAGAAACTGTGACACCATTTCTACTCCTTATTTTGACACATTGTGTTCTTCCCGATATATATGTCTCGAGCCATTTATATGATGGACCTCTTATTCCATAGAAATTAAGTTTATTTAGTAAGACGGAGTGATCAATTGTGTCAAAAGCTTTTGTGAGGTCATAAAAGACTCCAACGGTTTTTAGTTTGCTTTCAAAATTTTCTAATATGTTCAAGTATAGGGAAACAATGGCAACTGCTGTGGACTTTCCAGCTCTAAACCCAAATTGGCAATCATTTAATAGTTTATATTTCTCCAGAAAAGAAACCAGTCTTATTTTAAAAGCCCTCTCAAAACATTTTGAGAAAACAGATAGCAAAGCTATTGGCCTATAGTTATTCAAACAACTAGTATCCCCTTTTTTATAGACTGGCACAATAACAGCTTTCTTAAGTTCAGAGGGAAAATAGCCAATTTCAAGGGAAAGGTTAATTAGACATGTCAGTGGCTTTATTATTTGTGTTTGGCAGGATTTCAGCAGACTACAGGGCACATCATCATATCCTGATGAACCTTTGTTTGAGACAGAAGTTATTAATGTAGTTATTTCTTCCTCAGTAAATGGTGACAGGAACAATGAATTACATGTCGTTTGACCAGGAATGGTAGTGGAATTTTTAGTGTCAATGTTACAAGTCAATGATTGGACAGAACCTATGAAGAAATTATTAAAGGCATTTGCAGTTTCCTGATCTCTGTTAATTTTTTTATCATCAAAACCAATACTACCAATTCCAGGATATTTTTTTGTTTTAGTTAGATTTACGTGAGAGCGTATTATTTCCCAAGAGGTTTTGGACATATTCTTAGAGCTCATGAGCCTACTGGAGTTATGGAATTTCTTTGCTTCATTAATATTATTCCTTGCTTATAAAGAAACATAGCATTATCTTGATTTGATATTTTGGCTTGGTGATAAAGAGTTTTTACCTCTAAGCTCTCCCTGATCAACTCCGGAGTTAGCCAGGATTTGTCTTTTCTTTTTATGTCCTTATTTTTTGTTTGTAAAATTAGAGGAAAAGCCATGTTAAATAAGCTTAAGAAAGAAGAAAAGAAATTTGTAAATTTTGAGACATTATCATTAATCAGAAGCAGATCATAAACCCACCTTTCCTTGGATAACAAAAAATTGAAGTAATTTATATTTCCCTCAGAAAAAATGCGAACCCATTTATTATCTTGCACAACCCCACTCTCACCATCAAGGCTGAAGCAGGCAATCTGAGCCCGGTGATCAGAGAAGTGTACATCGACCGTTCGACAAGAGTCAGACTGAATATCTTTATTTGTATAAATGTTATCTATAAGAGATTTAGAACTTCCCTGTATTCTAGAATAGCCCTCCATTATTTGTGAAAGTCCATATGAGGCAAAAATATTTTTAATATTTACTGTGTTTCTTACATTCGAGTTAAGATCGCAATTAAAATCCCCACAAACGAACAATATATGGTTACCTTTCGTAGCAAGACTGAGTAGTTTTTCTAAATAATCTAAAAATGTAGTATACAATGAACAAGGTGAACGATAAATACAACAGACGATTATTTTACAAGTGTTACTTAGTGTTAATTTTACCGCAACTGCTTCAAATGACTTTTCTATAACTATATGACTTACATCAAGAGGGCAGTGCTCATGCATATCTTCCCGTATCAGTACCATCACTCCTCCAGCCCTTGACGTCTGACGACTAAAGCTTGCTGCCATTTGATAGTTTGACAGTTTGAAAGTGCTTACTTCATTTGTATCTAGCCATGTCTCTCAAATGCACAACACCTCAGGGTAAGCTTCCAATTTCAAAAATATTTCAAGATCACCGGCCTTTAATCGTAGACTTCTAAAGTTTAAGTTTAGTATGCTGAGTTGATTTTTATTGCCTGAAACTCTTGTAGCTGCTTTGTTTATTTCGGAAATTGCCTTTTTTCCTACTGGCCAAGAGTTTGAGTTTAGAATTGTTTCTCTGAGTTGGGCATCTACAGCAACTCTGAAGGAATTATGAGGACTATTTGTCTTACTGGTCTTCACACATATAAATTCATGTTTTGGAAATTTTTTAGACAGATATTCCTTAAAATGATCTTCGGTGTATGTAGTTTTGTACTTCGTCACATAAAGTCATATTTTTTCAGAGGCTGCAACATCACTTCCAGTTTTATTGGACCCTATGACCTTGACCTGTTGTGCTGTTCCTACAACTGCAGATACCCTGGTGCTATAGCTCAAGGAATTTCCACGATTTGCTGGTTTATCACTAGTTGTTTGGCTACCTATTTTAGTGTCTTCAGTTTCTTCTTGGGGTGCTACAATGTTCCTTGCTGGTTTTGTTGCTTGGTTGGCAAAGATTTGATCTTGAGTTAGAAATCTTACAAGCTCAGAATGTGTTTCCTTTAATGCTGTCACAACAGAATCCAGCTTTTTTCCAACTTGACAATCAATGGCATTTACTATCTTATTTAAAATATCAGGGTCTCCATGAATTTCTTTCTGAGTTGCGATATCCACTTGTAGCTGGTTATCATGGCTTGGTAGTTTCTCTGGCTGTGTTGTAGAACTTTTGCTTTCCAATTTTTGGATATAAGCCTCTAAATTTGCTAGCCTAGCTCCCATCTCAATAACCTGGGGAATCATCGAGAAATTTTGTATGCACTCTGGACAGATGAATAATAGAGTTGTTCCCTTAGTTGGCATAACTCGAATCTCAACAGGTCTAATGCCAGAGCAATTTGCACATATTATTCTGTGACAAAAATCACAAGCACATCCATAAAGCTGGCCCTTCTCCTCCCTTAAGACACAGGCTTCATCACATTTATAACAGCCTCCAGTAACCGCGGCTCCCTGAGCCATATCGCGGACTTGTGTCAGGTCCGCGAATGCAAATGGAAAACGCCACAAGCCGTTGACCTGGCAACACTGTTGCGCGACTGTCTACCACGTGGGCAAGAAGCCAAGGAGCGAGAAGAAGAAGAAGAAGAATCAGCTGACTGTCAGTATTCAATGTCAATGGCTTGTTTTTTGTTTGGTTTTCAGTTTTCAAAAACAATTTTTCAAAACGATTTTTACACTAAATTCGCAAGAATCTAGAGCTGCCTACACTTATCCACACTCGGAAAACGCTGCACATCAATTTACAACAAATCACAACATTTAAAGAGCACATTTCACTCTACAAAAACGTAAACTTTAGCACACACAAATACAACAACTTTGACTTGACTATTGTTCTGATTTGCTTATAGCTCCGGAATCAACTAATCTTCCTCAAGAGAGGAACCAGACAAAGCCTTTGTACGGAGAACTAAAGGGAAATCAGCAACCAATCACGTAAAGTTACAAAATTCACAAAATATCCGTGACGAATACCGCTTGAGACTCACAATACGTCTGGCAGAGGATCCCTCAAGGTATTAAAAAAACTAGTTTACCCCATCATAATGACTGACTTTTGAAGAATGCCTTTGTTACATTTTCCGGATAGAGGTGATGAAAAGAAGACTAAGCGCTAACTTACCGGACGTCTCTCTTCACAGCGTAAGTTAGCCAATCTCTTCGAGGTGCATTCCATGTCACTTATAAAATTATCTCCAAGCTTTCTTATTCCATTGCGTTTCCCTCCGGCAACTCCCTCTCCGAACAACGACATCACGCGAACCCACTTATGTAGGTACTTATAAATCATAAATCGATAACGTAGCTGTTCGGAGCACACATCGTTACCTAGTCGGATAGTATCACAAAAAATGCGTCTCTATGATACTAGCAAGGCAAAAATGTCAAGTCCAGATGACAATTCGACTACCCACAAACAAATTGTTAAAATAATATGGAATTTTATGATGATATATATGTATATACAGTCACAAATAACTTCCACCATAAATTAGCAACTGTAGAATTAAGTAATATTAATTATCCCAATGTGACACATTGTGGTGTGGGTCACTTTAAAACCCCTTATCAACCGCGATTCTTCTAGGAACGTTGAAACCCAAGTTAAGTAAATAAAGAGCAAAGAAGCATTCCCTTAAAACTAAAATAAGCCACAGAAAACATCAACAAACCCTTTAGAGTTTTGGCCAATAAAGTTCAGTTACCCCAGGAAATCCGTATAAAATGCGTTGGAATTAGAATTTACTGAATCCATACAGGGCATGGGTTTTATAAAATCAATTAACTACGAAACCTTTCAAGTGCAAATATCAAGCGAATTAAATGGTATCGACTCGAAACATAATTAGGGTTCAAGCTCCTGAAATCCACTTAATATTAAATATTTATTTCTAGTTGTGGCAAGCACACGTGTGACTCCCCTTTCCCTTTCCGGAGAACACAGAAATAAAAGTATAACGTCACAACGGACATTTGCAGCGAGGCATGGATACAAATTACTGGATTTTACCCGCAATTAACTGGAGAAATATTAATATGTTATGTACTTTATTCTTAATCGTGTTTTGTTTTGAAATTTAATCAATTATTAACGACTTATAACAGAATAATAGAGGATGATTAATTTAAAATTTAAATAGCAGAAAGGTAGATGAAGTTTAGCTTTAATTAACAATCAAGTATATTATCATTTTTTTACCGATACACCCCGTTATAACCTCTGAGTGCAAGTTTTCAAAAATTGGCAAATAATATCTTGTACAATACTTAGGTACTTCAACGGACATAAGTTTACAAATAACTTAAATTTTACCCGATTGTTAATTAATTATTGACCCTTTCAAATTCAAATTCCAAGCACCGCGGGCAAAAATATTTCGTTAAATTATAAACAGTGCAAAAAGGGCTAAAAGCAATAACCGCCCCGCAGTTTTGAATATTACATGAGAATAAATATTTGGCCGAATATACCAATTCAAACACTTCTCGCCGACAGCAAATTATATATTTAGCCGAAAAGCAGAACGCGATAATGTGACTGATGGGAGCGCTGTTATTTCAAAATCAAACCGAATGGTTGTTTGCTTAACTAACCGTGGAAATTACTGTTTGCAGGAAATGGCCTATTACCATACACTTGGATGAATGCCAGTCTAATAATAGGCACTGAAGTTTTCGACAATGCTATGTACTTAGAAAACACTTTATATATGTGGTTTCGGTGTTTAAGAATTAAAGTACATAATTTGAAATCTATTATCAAAAAATAAGCAATCTTGGAAACAAGTACTGTTGCGCCTAACACCCTTTTAAATGAGTCAGCAATATAAAGTAACTAAGATGTTACCTTCCCTTAAGGATGCGGCCAGAGTAAATGTGCTCCGACTGCTCGTCGGCATGAAAGTGGGTCGACTATTTAGTTTTAACCAGGGCTCCACTAGTTTGAGCTCGAAAATAATCAAATGTCTATTAATAATCAATTTCAACAAATTAATGATAAACGCAATATGCATAAGGTATCTAGCGTCTCAACCTACTAGTAATAATTAAGAGTCATCAGTATAATATCTTATTACTACTAAACCTTGCGCGCGTCTACCATGGTATACGTGGCCACAGTTGTTCATAAATAAACTTTAACGAATCAGTTTATTAAGTACCATTATGGAAAAATATTATAACCAGATAGTTAATCAGTCGGAACGACAATGTTTGTTATTTACCAGGATATACCAGGTCCTTGAAGTTAGCCCCCAAAGTATGTTTTTTTTCCTTGAAAATTTCAGGATGGTTAGTGTTTCGTTAGTGCTTCAAAAAGTTTTGTTAGTGCTTCTTTTGTTTTCGGGATATTCAATTTTATTTTATTTCAAGGTCAGTCCCCAAAGTGTTTAGGATTGGGTCAAATTTGGCGTCATTCTTTAGTGCTTCGTTTGTGCTTTTTAGTGCTTCAAGAAATTTCGTTAGTGCTTTTTCGGTTTATGAGATATTCAAGATTTAAAATTCAAGGTCAGCCCCCAAAATGTTAAGGATTGGATCAAATTTAGTGTCATTCTTTAGTGCTTCGTTAGTGCTTTTTTGTGTTTCAATGCGTTTCGTTATTGCTTTTATAGTTTACGAGATATTCAAGATTTTATATTCAAGGTCAGCCCCCAAAGTGTTTAGGATCGGGTCAAATTTAGTGTTATTCTTTAGTGCCTGTTAGAGCTTTTTAGTGCTTCAAAGAGTGTCATTAGTGCATTTATAGTTTAGGAGATATCCAAGATTTTATATTCAAAGTAAGCCCCCAAAGTGTATAGGGTCGGGTAATATTTAGTGTCATTCTTTAGTGCTTTGTTAGTGCCTTTTAGTGCTTCAAAGAGTTTCGTTAGTGCTTCTTTTGTTTTCGAGATATTCAAGATTTTAAATTCCTGCACAATGACGAATACCCATTATTGGTGCAGGTTCTACATGCAAATATTTAATGTGTATCTAAATCTTGAATATCTTGTAAATCAAAAAAGTACTAACGAAACTTCTTGAAGCATTAAAAAGCACTAAAAAATGACGCCAAATTTGACTTAATCCTAAACACGTGGGGGGCTGACCTTGAAATAAAATAAAATTAAATATCTCAAAAACAAAAGAAGCACTAACGAAACTCTTTGAAGCACTAAAAAGCACTAACAAAGCACTAAAGAATGACACTAAATTTGACCCGATCCTAAACACTTTGGAGGCTGACCTTGAATATAAAATCTTGCATATCTCTTAAACTATAGAAACAATAACGAAACTTTTTGAAGCACTAAAAAGCACTAACGAAGCACTAAAGAATGACACTAAATTTGACTCGATCCTTAACACTTTGGGGGCTGACCTTGAATTTAAAATCTTCAATATCTCGTAAACCAAAAAAGCACTAAAGAAACTTCTTGAAGCACTAAAAAGCACTAACGAAGCACTAAAGAATGACGCCAAATTTGACCCAATCCTAAACACTTTGGCGGCTGACCTTGATATAAAATAAAATTGAATATCTCGAAAACAAAAGAAGCACTAACGAAACTTTTTGAAGCACTAAAAAGCACTAACGAAGCACTAATCATCCTGAAAATTTCAAGGAAAAAAACCTCCTTTAATGAGCTCTTTAACATTGCATTTCCACTGAGACTCGTTCATAAGTCAGAAAATAACTCTAAGAAACTTAATAAATGGATTACTCCTGAACTTGTCACGGAAGGCATTAAATTAAGAAAATTGCATAAAAGTCTAAAACAGTCTGGCAACTCTGATCTCTTGGATCAATATAGAGTATCCGTCAAAGCCCACAAAAAAATGTAAACGCAACAAAACTGAAGTATAATTCGCAGTTGCTTCTCGAGTCTAACAATTTGTCGAGAACAGCATGGGGCATGATTAGGGGCCACACAAACCTTAGACCTCCAGCAAATGGTCCCCCAAATTTAGTTCTTTTAGATCGCAAGCAAATAGAGTGAACTGATAATGTAGCTAATGCTTATAACAAGTTTTTTATTGACTCAGTCACTGACCTAACCAACAGTTGCTCCTTATACAACTCATGAAGTACTGGATATTATAAATTCTGTATCAAAAAAGAGATCGAGTGGTACAGATTCGATTCCGTGCAACTTAATACTTAAATGTGTTGATCCTTTACTACCAGTTTTAACAAAATTAATATACTTATCCTTTGAACATGGTGTCTTCCCAGAGCCTTTAAAAAAAGTACTAATTATACCAATTTATAAAAAGGGCGATAAAAATCAAATTGAAAATTATAGCACTACTGTCTGTGTTTTCTAAAATATTTGAAAAGGCCTTTAAGAACCGTCTGGTTTAATTCTTAAATAAACATAAAATATTATCTAATCGACAATTTGGTTTTCGAGAAGGTCTATCTACACAATTGACGCTATTCTGGCTTTTAACCTAAAAATACTAGACAATTTTTACTCTAACCTTAAATCTATTGTCATTTACTACGATTTTAAAAAGGCATTTGACACCATAAATCATAAAGTCCTGCTTAGGAAATTATATAGATATGGAGTAAGAGGGCCAGCTTATGCATGGTTTAAATCATACTTGGATAATAGATTACAAGCTATATGTGTCAGGATTCAGCCAGATGTAATAACAGATTGGTTAAATGTGTCCTTTGGTGTCCCTCAAAGCAGTGTCCTTGGGCCTCTTTTATTCCTACTATTTATTAATGACTTGCCCCCTTTCTGTGACACTTGCTACATATCGCTCTTTGCAGATGATACCTTTGCTATTGTCAGTGGAATTGATTTTGAGCAACTGCACTTGATGGCTAATAAGTGTGTAAATGAAATTTCCAAATGGTGTTTAACACTAAAAAACTGCATTTATGCAATTCTGTGCTATTAGAACAAACTCAGATAGAAGCCCATTACTGAGAGAAGAGAAAACAAAAACTAATTTGGTAAGTGTGGATAGTATTAGTTGTCTTGGACTTTCCATCGATTGTCATCTTTCTTGGAACAATCATGATGATGTAGTGTGCTCTAAACTGGCATCAAAAAACTATGCAATCATTCAGTTGAGAGATTATGTGAATAGGTCCACCCTTAAAACGTATTATTACAATTGTGTAAATTCTCTCCTATTTTATGGGCTTCTTATATGGGGTAATTCCATAAATATTAGCTTATCGCCCAAAAAAGGTGTAACGCTCAGTTCCCAAACAAATACAAACCTAATTTACATAAATATACAAGTTTACAATAATCTCCAACTTCACAATAATCTCCAGGTTCACAATCGGTGGTACAGCCTTTAGTGCAGGAACAATGGCGGCCCCCAGCTTTTAGACAGTGGAGAAGGGTCGTGGTGAGTTATAATGCCTGAGCGCCACGCGGTTAACTTATCGCCATGCCCTGATGCTGGATCTTCAGTGAGATTCGACCAATAACCACGAATTGCTCTCCTCCCCGCTGTAACCTATTGAGAAAACTCGGAATGGGAAACAAACAAAAAAAATACCACCGCAATTAAACAAAAATAACAAGTGTATATTCCGTATTGGTGACTATACTTTTGAATTAAATAAGGAAAATAATTGCTACAAGAAGAATTTCTTGTATTTGTAGCTATGACAATTAATATATAAATATACTAAGATGGAATATTAAAAGTAACGGTTTAAAAATTAAGCAGTACTTTATGTTATATGTACGGCGCCCTATAAATATGACGACGTGATCACGTGTCGTTTACATGCCCTTGATTGGTGCTATCAACCTATACGGTACAAAAATATGATACTTCTACACTCTAAATAACTCTAATCAAAAAGCGAGAAGTTAACGTGCTATTTCAAATGTACTAGATTCATGTAAGTAAAATATTCACCTATTAAATAGTATCCTTACCAGAGGTAAACCTATATGATTACGCGTCGATACGCTATGCTTATATGCGAACAGTTTCAAAAATATTTATATTATACCGCGCTGAAAATAAGTAAAACACGCGATCAAGACTACGCTGAAATGAATTAATTACACGCCAAAACTATCCGGATTAGCTGGATAATCCAGTATACCTATGCTAACTATTGAGAATAATTCGATACTCTCAAATAACTTGAAGGTAACTATATTTTAAATCAAGTCAAACCATTAATACTTTCATTAAGCAAATTCATCCGAAACTTTAATTTAAGTAGCCCTAAATCACCAATCAAATAAAACACAATAATGAAATGAAATAAAATAAAAGTCCCAAAATACCCTAGATAATATCCTTAATTAAGACTTATCTGATACGTTATCAAGCCAACAGTGAGTTCATCCAGGATCCAGGTGTTCGTTGAATCACTGGAGCGTCAAGGTCGAGAAGACACACTCCGTATGCGTTGAGGCTTGAATCAGACAGCGAGACACGCAGTCAATTGATGGTTACTCCGAAACCACGTGTTGTCGGAGGAGTCTCAGTATGCAGTCTGGAAACCCAGGTGGGAAACCGGAACGTAAGAGGACAATGGAAGGCCCATAAAAACCAATAATCCAAAAATAAAAATCCGAGAATCCAAAGTAAAAAGTCCGGAAATAAAAATCCAAAAATCCGGAAAAACCCCTCAAACAGGGCAAATTAGCACGGTGATCAAGCCAAAATATGAAGGAAACAGGTACGGAACCTCAACAAATAACAGATCAAAACAATATCTGTATCAAAATTACTCAAACAACATACCTTTAGATGTTAAACGGGGTTCAAGCGTGTGGCATCTCTCGAAAATCAAATCCCCAAACGTGGGTGCAGGTGGTCGAAACTACAAATCTTCCTTCATCTACAATCATCCATCAGACGAGAAACCATCGACGACCACAATCCTGCTCAAGGGCTTCGTTGAATAATCCCCTAACTAGGGCACTGTATATTTCACACTAAATATCAGTATCTCAACGAAAATTCCCAATTTCGAGAGCTCGGCACTGAAACTTACTGGTTCCTTCAAGATCAGGTTCTGGTGTCATATAAGCACCGTCGATTTTGAAGCTTTTTTTGGGTTCTATGGAAAGATTACATCAAATGGGACACATTAACCCAAAAAAATTTGCGGATGAAGCACATTTTCGCAAAATAAATTGAAAATAAAAATTAAAATTTAACATACATTTTTTCCTAATTAACAGCATTCCAGTACACTTTGTCCTGAGGTATGGTCGCAGAAGGTTAATAATAACATAATATAAAGCTTCTTTTCTTAAAAATTGCAAATAAAACTGTTTTTTTCACTTTAAAGCGATAATATAATATTTATCAGATAAACGTCAACATGACTATTTCTCAAATCATGACTGTTGGCTTAGCCAAGGCCACCTATGGTAGTATAGGTGGCCTTGGCTTAGCACGGCTCAGCTGTCTGTTGTACGGGCAGATGTTGCCAAGTGTAATTTCTATTTGGTTCTAAAATATAACAGCTTCGTGTTGAATATGTTTCAAAAGTACTGTGGGACGAAAACTTCTTATAAATAATGATTCTTAATGGCTTTGTTTAATAAAATAACAATATATGATTTACTAGAATTAGATGTTACGCTAGAAGTG
The DNA here is from genome assembly GCA_016904865.1 of Pissodes strobi. Taxonomy (NCBI): domain Eukaryota; kingdom Metazoa; phylum Arthropoda; class Insecta; order Coleoptera; family Curculionidae; genus Pissodes; species Pissodes strobi. The sequence continues at coordinate 13,734 of MU190477.1, forward strand.
GGTCACTTTTAATAATAAGTCATATAAACTAATTTATTTAGTTTATTGAAATAAATACAAATTTAAAAGGTCATTTGGATTAGTTTAAGAGAGTATCACGCGTAGTGCGTTTGTTTTGTTACTTTGGGTTAATTTTGATTTTGCGATGGGTGGGGTTGGTCAAGAGCGTAGCGCGCTCGTCTCTATGCGCTTGTTTGGCTAATTAAAGTTAGTTTCGATTATTTTTGCTTCATCTGGAATACGAAAGACAAGCACGCGTAGCACGCTTAACTCTACTTTGGTTAATTAGGGTTAGTTTTGGTTAGTCTGGGCTGGTTTTGCTTAGTTTGAGATACCGAATAGAAAAGCGCGCGTAGCGCGCTTGCCATTTTCCTTTGGTTAATTAGGGTTAGTATGAGTTAGTTTTGGTTAGTCTGGGTTAACTTTGGTTAGTTTGGGTTAGTTTTGGTTAGTCTGGGTTAGTTTTGGTAATTTTTGGTTAGTCTGGGTTAGTTTTGCGCGCGTAGTTTGGTTAATTAGGGTTAGTTTGGGTTAATTTTGGTTAGTTTGGGTTAGCTTTGGTTAGTATGGGTTGGTTCTGGTCAGTTTGGGTTGGATTTGCTTAGTTTGGGATAGCGAATATAAAAGCGCGCATAGCGCGCTTATCTTTTTATTTTGGTTAGTTAGGGTTAGTCTGGGTTAATTTTGGTTAGTATGGGTTAGTTTTGGTTAGCTTGGGTTAGTTTGGGTTTATTTTGGTTAGGCTCGGTTGGTTTTGCTTAGTTTAGAATAGCAAAAAGACAAGCGCGCGTAGCGCGCTTGTCTCTTTACCTTGGTTAATTAGGGTTAGTCTGGGTTAGTTTGAGTTAGTCTTGGTTAGTTTGGATTAGTGTGGGTTGGTTTTGGTTAGTTTGGGTTAGTGTTTGTTAGTTTGGGTTAGTGTTGGTTATTTTGGGTTAGCTGTGGTTGATTTCATTTTATGACAAATGTACTTGGTCTAGGACATTTACTGGGAAATGGACGCGGTGCGCGCTTGTTTAGTTACTTTCACAAGTTGTTATTCTACTTTATGAAATATGCTCCTGGACAAGGCAATTTGCTTACTTGAAAATCAAGAAGGTTAGCCAAGTCTGACAACATTGCAAGTAAATTGTCATCATTAACGTCATATTGGGAGAGTTTTCGCATTTAAATGTCACTCATTTATAAAATTTCTTTTTCAATTTTTGGCGTCAAAAGTGCTTCATCCGCAAATTTTTTTGCATTAATGTGTTCCATTTGATGTAATCTTTCCATTGAACCCAAAAAAATCTTTAAAATCGACAGTGCTTATACGACACCAGACCCCAAGATCACATAAAGACTAAATTGGCTTGCTCCGAAAATGACGAGGCTGGCAGAATTAACATTGCGCCGGCTCAACATACTATGTTGCCAACAGCGTCCCTATTTGTGATAAAGTACTAGAAAGTTATGATGTCATACTACCGGATTCGCCAAATCAAGCGCTAAAGCGACTCATTATCGAAATGATTTGAATCAGTTAGAATCTACTTTTAAATGCTTGGTGGGAATATATATCCCACGCGTTATGCGGCAGTCTAAAATTCCAATCAACACGCGCCACTAATAGCATTATGCCGAATAAGGCATTAACTTGGCAACCGTGTCGACCGTGAAGGCCACGCGCTTGTCCAGAAAGCTGTCACTTATACCGCCAAAATTATCCCCACATACTATATGAAACATAGAACAATTTCCTTGCGTAGGTTAGAATCTACTCCGAGCTGAAATATTAACGAACTTTAATAATGGAGAGTCCGTGTAATACTGCGTCAATATGCAAGCCTAGAGGGCTAAAAATTGATACCATCCAATATAATCAGCAAATTCAAGCGTATGATAGCTAAATTCTACAATAAATGCAACGCGAATTAGAGTGGTTCTCGAGTCGATATCGACGATGCGACTTCCTCCGATTGTCTATTAATCTATGGTTCAAATTCGAAGTGACATGACATACTTCTAACAAACGTCAATGTTTCATTCCCAAAGTGGAAATATTCCGTAATCACCTAAGCAAAACAATATATTATCAAGTATAAATCAACGAGAAAATTACCACAGAATGACCATCAAGTGTACAAAAAGTAAGTTATAATTACAGTGCTAGATATCCCTAAATAACCTTAAAATATAACTTTACATGCCTTATAGTCCAAACTCCAATTACTCGGCCAATCTGTAAACAATCTATCACTATTGTTTTATTTTAGACACAACCCTCCAAGGAAGGCGAAAATATATTCTAGATTCCAAATTCCTCGAATCAGCAATTAAAAGCCATAATTAGCAAGGTCGAAAACAGTGGATGGCCATCAAGGTGTATTATCGAACTGAAATAATGAAAACAAGCCAAATGATTAGAAGAAGGGTTTCTTTCTCCCTTTAGAAAGACAGCATAATAGGAGAAAACCAAGGGGAAAATACCAATATACAACGAAGCTTTGTGGTTCCAGCTGCAACAATATATCGTGTGTGTAAAGTTAATTCGTTCAAAGGAAGGCATGTGCATTTGATATATAAAGACATAAATATGAAATATTTGCTTTAGAATACCTAGTTTAATGGATTGGGTTCCATGCTTTTCCAATACTAGTTCTATTGTCGTGTTTATATAATTTTTGTAGTCTATTTTAATAAATGATGTGATGTTTGATTATTTTCCCTCCAGAAATAGATCAATTTTTAGTCGACTTCCACGTAAATTTTTATTTTGATCCTTCGCCATTTCGTCCAGAAAAAAAAATGCTTATAGGTAATCGTAGCTGTTACAAAGGATAGTAAGAAGCATGTATAGACTCTTCCAGACACCTTCCTGCAAACTCGTCTTTATCCAAGACGATCTGCAACATGCATATTCTGGTTTGCGCTTTTTATGTTTACGAAAACCTTATCTCATTCAAAAGTGCCTATCATACCAGAATCTCAAACGACCTTTACATTTCAGCCACTAGGTTAACTCAGGTCTCTCAAGGGCCAGAGGTGCTCTCTTTAAAGATTTTTAATCACTTGCCTAAACATATCAAGGAAAGTAAATTTCTAACAACCTTTAGATAAGCCCTAAGAGAGCTATTGTCCACAAACCCATATTATTCACTCCAGGAATCTTTTGCATCAACATTTTAAGGGGTCAATTTTGTATTGTTTTGATTATTGTTTTGTTTAATTTTTTATATTTAAAATATAGGCCCGTTGCATAGCTAATTCTTATTAGTTTTGACACTTTTATTGTAAAGTTTATTTTATAGTTTTATTTTGGAAGCTATTGGAAGCTTAGCTTATCTTTTAGTATTTTATCTGCATGTCTAAACCTATTTTTTATATTTACTATTACTGACAATTCCAACACATTGTATGTAATGTCTATTTTGGAAATATATATATTTTTATTTGTATTTGTATAGTCTTCGAGTTTGCACTAATCATTACTAATCTTAGCTCTTCCGAATATTACGTGTATTTACACATTTGCCTTTTCTAACAGTATCACTTAATTACTCGGCAATCCTTACCTATTAGTATTTTATAAGACTTGTATCTTAAATGACTGGACTAATGAGAATCGCGACCACGGTGCTCTACAATACTACATCAAAATTAAGCACTTTCATTGATTTAAATAACTGAACTCGAAATTTTATATATTAATTCCCTCCTTTGCATCTAATAATAAAACTCACCTCAAAAGCGTGATCGAAAATCTTCGTCACAACCGTACAATGACTTAACTGCTTTCCGTTGTCTTCGGTCGTCTGTTCGATCCCGAACTGTATCGCTTGAGGCACAGCTAACGCTAGAGCCACGACCCATATGATGATTATTATCCGGACACATCTGGATAGCTTGGACATGGTGTGAGAGAGAAACGGATGGCAAATTGCGAGGTATCTCTCCACGGTGAAGGCCGTGATTGTCAGAACCTGAAACAAGAGTGTCAAAAATTTAGCGCAATTAAAGGAAATGGGAATGAAAAAAAGAAGGTAAAAAGTGATAAGAGATAAGAAGTAAAGGATGAAGGTGAAGATAATATGAATAATTGTATTTGTAATAATAATAACGGAAAGCAAATTTCGAGCGCAGGAAAAGTATATGTGTTGAACAACCCTTATTTATATATATTTTACTTTATTGGTGAAGATGCAGTACATAATATGTATAATTTGAATCACAGTTAGATCATATTAGAAAGCTAGATGAATGTCTAAAAAATTCAACTAATTTATTCTTTTTTAATTTATTTATTTCATATTTCGTTGATTTTAAATGACGAGTTTTCAATAGTTTATTTTATTCATTTTCTCCCCTTTTTATAAGCCTACGAGATGATGAAATAGTGACAGTGTTGCCAAATAATTTACGATTTCTCAGATATTGCAGATTATGTAAAAATAATCTATTTAAAAAAAAAACGTTTCATACGAAAAACTTTCATTATTTTTTAAGCCCAAATTGACGTCCTTATTTTAAAAGCCAAAACACATCATTCGACGTTTCGGCATCAAGTATTCATCATCAGTAGTTTTTCTAGGATATGGTTCTTACTTATCTATCTTTAAACATTAACATACAGAAGATTCAGATGTTTAGCCAAACTTGCTCTTCTAAGAGAATAAATTTCATTTTGTAAAACCCTGTATTTTGTGATATGTTACGGATTTTGCCTTTATAATAACCAAATTGATGATTAAATTAGTTGCTTTGGTCATATCTAACACCACTTTACGGATACTAAATCTTTCCCTCACACTTAAGTTGACAAAGCTGTCCAAAAGCTCTATACAGACCTGTATAAAGCTGTATAAAGCAGCCTAAACTGTATACGTGTAGATGCAGCTTTAGACAGCTTTATACACCTTTAGACAGCTTTAGGTACTTTTAGATAGGGATTTAGATAGCTTTATGAACTTAGGGTGAGGGAGGAAGATTTAATATATCTAAAGTAGCCTCAGACACGATGAAACCCAACTACTAATGAAAATCTATGATGCCATGTTCTGCATTAACTTAAGTTTCTTAAGAAATTTTCCTTGGATGATTATTGACACTTTTCTCAATATCTCGGAATTTGTCATCGCTTTCCTCTTGCTTGTTGACAAACAAATACGTAAATTAATATTTTATATGTCAAATTTCGAAATCTAAATCACAACATGGCAGGGTCGAACCGGCCGAAGTTGTCTAATATTACTTGTCATCGAAAATAAAAATAATGACATTGTTTTCGATAAAGAAAGTTTTTTTTTCGGCGGCTATAAATCGTTCCGGTGATAATTCAATCGTAATTTTACGGTCCTTTCGGGCTTCTCATAATCTGTACCGTTATCAGATTGGGCTCAAACGAATAATATATAATAAAAGTCTATAAATAAGTCACGAAAAATGAGCGCTTCCCAATCTTTCTTTGTTTTTCTCGAATTTCTCACAAGACTAATAAGCGAAAACGTATTCTCGGAAATATGTTTGTCCCGATAAAAGTTTCGGGACCGTTAGTCGACCCCAGAAAGATCCATCTCATTTTGTATTAGGAAAATGCGACTATTTTCATGTTCAATCTTACTAAGTTAACATAGATTTGTGACTTTTTCTGATCAACAGGATAATTAATTTATAACCGACAACAGCGCAACGCAATACTCGAGAATGTGCAAACCACCTCTCCTTACGATCTGGCACTAAGTTTTCAATAAGACAACGCTCTTTGATTAATCTGGCAAAGGACTTTTTATTTCTAAGCAATTCGTATATTTTCGACGTTTCGATAATAAATATCCATCATCAGCAGTTTTTCCTGGACATGCGTCCTAATATTTTCCGGTTAGCTACAACATCATACTAGAAGTGGGTCTAAAGGTTATGTTCTACTAGTGATCCCTAGTCCCCCTACAAAACAGACAGCAAGAAACAGTAAAACAGACAGTAAAACAGCAACACAGACAGTAAAATAACAACTTCCTGTGCTGTTTTTTGCTGTGTGTTTTGCTGTTTTTGTTGTCTGTTTGTTGTTTTACTGTCTGTGTTGCTGTTTCTTGCTGTGTGTTTTGTAGGGGGACTAGAGATCACTAGTGATCTTTTCTTTGATCTGGAACATAACCGTGACACCTAATACTAGACAGTGGTAATAATTAGCCAGTTGCATGTAAAAAAAATTATTATCACTAACTAAGAATTTTTCAGTCATGAAGTGCCGGTTAAAGCAAAGAGAAGTTCCAATTCATGATAGCTTGCTAGTGTTGCCAATAGTTTTCCAATTGCGTAACATTTAGTCTCCAGATGCTTTTATTATATAAACTACAACTTCGTCTTTTGAAAGAACGTTTTATCCCATCTGAACAGGAAACTGATGTTTTTCACCACGTTCATGATATGAATGAGTAGTGGCTTAATGCCGGTTATTCTGCTCCTCCACACTTGACCTTGTATATCTTTGCATTTAAAAGAGCAATTATTCTCACTAACTAAGAGTTTTTCAATCATAAGGAACACGATACCGGTTAAATCAAAGAGAAGTTCCCATTTATGATGCATTGCCAGTGTTTACCAAAGGTTTTTGAATTTCGAAACATATAAGAGTGTGTAAAAATCACTCAAAAAACTAATATCACACATTGAGTCTCCATATGCATTTTTTTGTACAAAGCGGCGTTTGTCATATAACTATAACTTCCCATATAGTTACTGAAATTGTTGCATCTTTTGAAAGAAAAGTTTATCTCGTTTGAAATTTGATACTAAATAACAAAAAAACTGATGTTTTTCACCACATTCGGGATATAAATGAGTAGTGGGTTAATGCCGGTTGCTCTGCTCCTCCACTCTTGACATTGGTATGCCCTTGACCTTGCATATTCATGTATTTTACAAGATGACGCCGAGTGAGGATGATCCGTCCGATCTCAATAACAAAAAGTGTTTTTATTGTAAGAAAAGAGTAGAAAAATCGTTTGTGAAATGTGCAATTTGTGAAATAGTTCTACATGTGTCCTGTGCTCTACGATTTACTGGCCTAAGTGTGGCAAGTGCGAGCAAAGGCTTAATTTACTGCCCAACATGTGCGAAATCTGAGCGGGAAAAGGAAATCAAAAGGGCTGTTGACTCAATTATGATTGAAAAGGATAAGGAAATCAGGAGCCTTACAGAAAACCTGGCTGGATTAGAGGACCAATTAGCCCTAATTTCAACCCAGGTAGATAATTCAAGGGAAATTATTGATGCTACGGCACTTAATATCCTCAAAAATACCGACAATAACAATGAAAAAAATCTTAGTGAGAATGTGTTAACACGGAGGCTGCTTCGTGAGATGGAGTCCAAGAATGAAATTCTCATTGAAAATGCCTCTTTACTAAAGGAGAAAATTAATATTTTATTCTCAAAGTTATTATGCTATGATCAAATTTCCAATCCTATTGTTGGTAACACTGATCTGTCGAAAAACGAAACTTCGGCAACCAGTAAAACAGGAGATATCGAAACCGCAACTTATTCCAATGTTGCCAATAATAAACGGAAGGACGCCTCTGACTCTGTCAAACAGTCAGCTGGCAAACCTAACCTAATAATTTCACCATCCGTCCCCGATAAAAACAAAGTTATTGGAGCTGCTGTAGCTGATTTTGACTATCAATCGGGTCCAATTGAGCATAAAATTGGGGCTGGGCAAGTAAAAGCCGCCATACATCATGCTCAGCATCAAGCAAAAGTTCAGGAAATTCAGAGTCTGTGCGATGGCTCTGATAAAAATGACCAGGGAGCTTGGCAAACACAAGGCAGGAAGAAACGTCGCTTTGTGGTAGGCCGCAATGAATCTTCACCTAACATTACTACTGTCCCAAAACTGGCATCTCTCCATATATCCAGACTGGCGCCTAAAACAAAACCTGAAGATTTACAAAAAATGTTGAGTGTCTCTTTCCCGGATGTAATTTGTGAATCCCATTCAACAAGATATCCGGAGATATACACTTCTATGAGAGTCATAAAGAATGCCTGGAAACGCGACATCTGGCCTCTTGGAGCTACTGTAGCACAGTTTTTTCAGAAACGCAGGACGACACCTCCCGCCCAATTGTGCGTGAGTCCGAGGGTGAGTCCTCTTTAATTAATAATCCAGCACATCATATTAACCATGAACAGATTGCAATTTATTATCAAAATGTAAGAGGTCTCAGAACCAAAACTGAAGACTTCTATAATACTGTCGCAACAGAGAACTATGACATTATAGCCCTGACCGAAACATGGTTCACTCCAGGTGTCTTAGATTCTGAATTGTTTGATGAGAGGTATGCAGTTATCAGAAAGGACAGATCAAATGGACAAACTAGAGGCGGAGGGGTGCTTTTGGCTTTAAAAAGGTATAGAAGCTATGAAATAATAGAAACAAACTGTGATATAAATATTGACTGTGTTATAATTAAATTAAAAATCAAGAAATTATATATGTACATATCTGTTGTTTATTATAAACCAAAGGAAGGTCTTGAAAATTTTGAAAGCTTCTTAAATTTGTTTGATAATTTGTTAATGTTGAATATTTCTAATGTTGTTATTTTGGGTGATTTTAATGTTCCTAGCTTCCAATAGAGTCAGGGACCAGCCTGTGAGGGACATGTCTTGTTGCAACAATTTTTGAGTACGTATGATTTAAACCAATTTAATATGATACCTAATATGCTTGGCAGATATTTGGATTTGGTAATTTCTAACATGGCAGTCTCTGTTGTTTGTGGATCAGAGAGCCCATTAACGTCTGAAGATCTGTATCATCCTTCATTAATAATAAATGTTAATTATGGGGAACTGATTAAATCCAAAGAGAGAAAAATAAATGATAAATCTTATACTTATAATTATTCTAAAGGTGATTTCTTTTTGCTATATAACAGAATAAAAGAATGTATTTGGGCTGATCTACTGGCAGCGGAGGATGTTAATGTTGCCGTGGACTTTTTTTTACAAAAATAGTTATAAATGCCTGGACGAATGTATACCTCGAAAGAGACTAACAAACATTTCATGCCATACCAAGTTTCCTAACTGGTTTTCCACAAACTTGATTTCTAAAGTCAAAAGAAAAAATCACCTACATTCTCTTATTAAGAGAGGTAGTGATGTTGAATTTTTAAAATTAGAATACATTTATTTGAGAAGAGAAACTAAAAGGCAAAGTTTAACAGAACTTAATGTATATAAAAAGTCAATTGAAAGCAATATTAGTCATGATCCTAGTAGCTTCTGGTCTTATATACATAACAAGACAAAACAATTTAGACTACCAGTGGAAATGAGGTTTGGTGATGAATTTCTCGGTTGTTCATTGGACATTTCAAACGCCTTTGCTACCTTCTTCGGGTCTGTGTATGGAACACCCAGTGGCACAATTCAAGGTCTAAATGAAAGTAATAATAATGGGTTCAAATTTTCCAAAATAACTGAGCCGATATAATAAAAAGTATAAAAAAGTTGAAATCTAAGAGAATGACAGGTGTTGATGAAATACCATCTTACATATATAAAGGTTGTGTACATCACTTGATCAAGCCCCTTTTACATATCTTTAATTTATCTATGGAGCAAGGTTGTTTCCCCGAGTCTTGGAAAACTACATTAGTTGCACCTACTTTTAAATCTGGTAAAAAGAATGAAATTGTAAATTATAGACCAATAAGCTTATTGAACAAAAATTTTTGAACATATTTTTTACAATAATATTTATGAACAATTTAACCAAAAAATAACAATACACCAGCATGGGTTTATTCAAGATAGATCTACAGTTACAGTTGGAGTTTATTTTCTGAATAGGCACAGGCCATGCAAGGAGCAGTTGGATGTCATTTATACCGACTGTGCTAAGGCATTTGACAGGGTGGATCACAATATGCTTGTCAATAAACTTTTGAGCTTCGATTTTTCAATGAAGGCCGCAAATTTAATAAAGTCTTATTTATGGAACAAAAAGCAAATTGTCCAAGTGGGTTGGTCAAAATCAAATCAATATACAGCAACCTCAGGTGTTCCTCAGGGAAGTAACTTAGGCCCCCTGCTTTTCAATATATTTGTTAATGATTTGCCTACTGTAGTGAAGTCATCAACTTGTTTGCTTTATGCTGACAAATATCTAATGTTAATGATTGTATGGGTTTACAACATGATCTTGGGAATGTTTACCATTGGTTTACTGAAAATAATATGTCACTGAATATAAAAAAATTTATGGTTGTTACTTTTACTCGAAAATTAAATTATTTTATTCAAGATTACAGCATAGGAGGTGACATTATTCAAATGAAAACTGAAGTAAAAGATCTGGGGATTAACTTTGAGATGAATTTAAAGTTTAATCAGCACTATAATTATATAACTAGTAAGGCTCATAAAGCTTTAGGCTTTGTCATTCGTAACAGTAAGAACTTTAAAACCAATACAATTATAATTTTATATAACACACTTGTTAGGCCTCATGTGGAGTATGCATGGTCACCAACAGGGCATTCTAATATCGATTTCATTGAAAAAGTGCAGAAAAGATTTTTAAGGTATCTGTACATTAGACAAAATAATGCATACCCTTACATGGTGTCCTATAGGTCTATGCTTGATTCTTTCAACTTTACAATGCTAAGTGTGAGGAGGGAAATAAAGTCTGTTTTGTTTCTTTATAATATATTGAATAACTACAAATATAGAAATATAGGTCTAATAAATTTTGTAAATATAAAAGTGCCAACGATTAGACTGAGAATTCTAACTAATGAGATTTTTGATGTTCATCCAGGTAGCACATCTCCTCTGAATGTTATGCTGGGCATTTGTAATAGGTTGCTTTGTGGTACAGGTTCCTTGGATTTCTTTTTCTCAAGGCAAAAGGAGTATTTACGTTGTTGCAATGGGCCAGGTCACTGACATGGACAATTTGCATTGTGATTTTATTAAATGTTTTGTTTGTTTTTATTGATTTTCTTTTATTTTTTATATAGTAGTTCATAGTTACCTAGATAAGTGTTTTTTGTTTTGTGATTTTTATTTTTTTTATTTTTTTGTGTTTTTTATTTTTGTTAGCTCTGTAAGATAGGTAATTATTTAGTTTGTAGCTTTGCAAGTAATTACTATAATTTCATAGTGTTTGTAAAGTGAATAAATAAGTAAATGGGCAATTATTATCTCTAAAAGTGGTCAAAAATTAATAAAAAAATTTCTCGCGATTTGGCCGAGTCGAAGCGATTGACAGTATGTCGGTAAACCGACTTTTCCCGAAAAGTCAGAGGATTTCTGGGATAATTTTTGGAATATAGCGGGACGCTTCCATAAATGAAATGATTTCATGGTGATTCTAACCGTAGGTAGAGTCTTAAAAAAGCGTCATGAAGAACGTATCTATAATGTCACACCTAACATGAAATTTTCGTTTTCTAAGTCTGCATTGTAGAACAAATAGTTAAGCCGTTCAAAACATCTCAGTTCAGTTTTTGAGCCCTTTATAATGACTATTCTCGTAAGGCATCCTTACTATGGCCACCACTTAAGAAACTTCTTTAAATAAACTGGACAAAATTTGGAGCATCCGACCTTAATTTAATTTTTTTTAATCTAAATTAAGTTATTAAATATGTATTAAATTAAATTTTTTTGAATACTATGTAAGACATGGAATCATTATAATTATGCGGTTCTAGAATATTCACGAATTTTTGAATTAAATGGTTTAGACGTCAGCTGTTCAAAAATTTTGGGTATGGGCCATTCAATTTTTGAGCCCTTTATATTGAATATTCCCGTAACACATCGTTACTATGGCAACCACTTAAGGAACTTATTTAAATAAACTGAACAAATTTTGAAGCGTCCGACCTTAATTTAATTTTTTAAATCTAAATTCAGTTATTTAATATGTATTAAATTACATTTTTCTGAATACTCTGTAAGACTTCGAATCACTGTGATTGTGCCATTTTAAAATATCCATGAATTTGTGGATTAAATGGTTTAGACGTCAGCTGTTCCAATATTTTGGTTATGGGCCATTCAATTTGTGAGCCCTTTATATTGAATATTCTCATAACACATCATTACTATGGTAACCATTTAAGAAATTTATTTAAATAAACTGCACAACATTTGAAGCGTCCGACCTTAACCTTAATTTATTCAATATGTATTAAATTACATTTTTCTGAATATCATGTAATACTTTGAATCATTTTAATTGTGCTGTTCTAAAATATTCATGAATTTTTGGATTAAATAGTTTAGACGTTAGCGTTTTCAATCATTAAGAACATGAGACCGGTAAAATCAAAGAAAATTCCCCATTCATAACAGGTTGCCAGTGTTGCCAATGGTTGTTGAATTTCGTAATATTTAGGAACGTGTACAAATGGCCGAAAACCACAAGTTTAGTCTCCATATACGATTCTTTTTCTGTACAAAACGGCGCGGCGTTTGTTATAACTTCTCATATAACTACTACAACTACACCTTTTGAAAGAACGTTTAATCCCGTTTGATGCTTAATAGAAAAAGAAACACATTCATGATATAAATGAGTAGTGTGTTAATGCCAGTTGTTTTGCTCCCCCACCATTGACATTGGGATGCCCTTGACCTTGCATGTCCTTGCAATCACTAAAAGATCGTTGACGACATCCTCGAATGATTTGGTGACCATTTGAAGGTCAACATGGATGAAGGTCAGTCGAGGACAATCAGTCAGTATTGTAAATATGGGCGAAGCGAGTTTACCTAATAATACACAACTATCTGGAGAAATATATTGGAATAACTAATACTACATATATTTTACCTATACGGACAAAATCAGGACAGTACTCAGGAAAAATTTTTGATGAACATTTCATTAGAAATAAAACGAGATATAATGGACAGGTTAGCATTTAAAAAATGATATTGATAGTAATGATAGTGATCTTTATTTACACAAGAGGTTTCAAACATGTACCGTCAAAACGTTAGGGCATGTTCACGTTGTATGAAGGGTTTTCTTTCGCACATACAAGGTATTGAAAATTTAAAGGAAAACTGATTATTTACTAAAAATAAATACATTTCACTTTCAAGCTTAGGATAATCAATAAACATAGCATTAACATTATTTAAAAAGTTGATTCAATCGTTTGACGCTTGATAGCAAGAAAAAACAGAAATTGAAGTTTTTCACCACGCTCATGATATAAATGAGTAGTGTGTTAATGCCGGTTGTCTTGCTCCCCCACCGTTGACATTGGGATGCGCTTGACCTTGTATGATTTTGAAATCATTAAAAGATCGGTGACGACATCCTTGAACTTGTATGCTCTCATCTTTGAATGATTTGGTGATCATTTGAAGGTCAGTCAAGGGCAATCAGTCAGTATTACAAATATGGGTGCAGCGAGTTTATTTAATGATACACAACTATCTGAAGGAGCATATTGGAACAACTAATACTACATATATTTTAGCTTTACGGAAAAAAATCAGGACAGTATTCAGGAAAATTTTTGATGATAAACATTTCATTATGAAGAAAAAGAGATATAATGGACAGGTTAACATTTAAAAAATTGATATTGATAGTAATGATAGTGATGTTTATTTACACTGGATGTTTCAAATATTAGGGTAATTTCCAGTGGTTTGAAAGGCTTTGTTTCGCACATACCTACTAAGTGTTGAATATTTAAAGGAAAACTGATTGCATAGTATTTACTAAAAAATAAATATATTTTTTGTGAATCATCTAATGAATGAAAATGGTGCTCATGATACCATGCGATAAACGCCATAAATTGCGAGATATTTTTGTAGATTTTATTAGCACAGATTGCAGGATTTATATCAAGCTTTATAGGCTGCGCTTTAAAACTAAATAATAAGAAAATTACAGAATTACAATAATCTAAACATATGCGTTACATATGTATTCTAGGGACAATTCAAAACATAAATAAAATAAGCTTCAAAAAATACAATAATGAAAGAAATGTATATTAAAACTGTGTCCGTTTTCGGGATGTTTCATCATCATCATCTGCGTTTTAAACAACTGTGAAAAAAGTGTCATAATTGAAACAAATTATTATAAATAAATATTACCTTTTCTAGTAGGTAATCTAATTTAAGCCCTTCGAGCCTTATTTTAATATTAACTTTTTAGACTAGCCCTTGTACACACTAGCACACATTATTTAAAAAACCTTCTATACAAAATGATCCTTATTTGGCCAGTTTCGGTAACTAGATAACTAGAAGAGGTAAGTTATTTTAAGGAAAACTTAAGAATCCTTTTTTTATGCTACATTCCTTCTCTTTGTTGTTCCTTATTTTTTGTATCGATTGATAAACCGGCGTGTGATAAGCACAGGCATTTTAAGGAACCTTGTATGTGCAGTGCACGGTTTTACAAACGGTGTTTTAGCGATGAAGCACGTTGGTTTCTACCATTTGTTAATTTCCGAACAAGCAACCCCGGTCCGCAGAGTGCAGCAGAGGCCCAGACCAAGTTTCACCTTCGAGAAAAATTAAATCAGTGAGTCGACGATTTGGAAATCTGTCTCTGTCCTACTTCCATATTCAAGATGGCGCCGACTGAATCAAACGCAAAAGACGACACTCGTAATAAAACGGCATTTAAATGCTGTAAAAACAGAACCACAAGTGTGGTGGCGTGTGTAAAGTGTGGTAGTTTGTTCCACAATTCATGTGCAATTCGAGATTGGGACGGAAAGGTAGTTTTTCTTGGAAAGGCCGCGTCTCCTGCTGTGCCATGGATACTCAGAACTTTGAGGTTAATGAACAACAGGACAACAATAAACCATCAGCAGAGGTATTTATATACTTAAAACAATTAGTGGAAGAACTGAAGGATAAGAATCGGATTCTGCAAGAGAATGCCACTATGTGGAAGGAAAAATATGAAAATGTTGCAAAAGAAAAACACGAATTTTACCGCCAAAACAAAGGTAAACAATCTGCCTCCCCTTCCCCGCCTTTGCTACTAACCGATAGTACCGACACTCCTAAAACTGGTCAACATTAACCCAGTAATAATGACGTCATCATTCTCGACCCAAAACCCCCCCAATCGGATCCCTCTGAAATCCAAAACGGTCGTGAAAAAAATCAGGAGTTGGTAGCACTGCCAAGGCATGTCAATGTCGTAAGAAAACTGACATTGACAGAAGAAGATGACAGTGATCTTTCTGGCCAGGAAGAAGAAGAGAGAGAGAGTGATCTTTCAAAGTTGACGTTGAGAGTGTTGACATCCACAGCAACAACAACAAAAAAAACGAAAGCAAATGAAGTCACCAAAATTCAAGAAAAAAATGAAAATATTGAAGCTCCAAACACCCAGCAAGCATCTCTGACTGATGCTAACAATCCAAATACAGAATGGACTACCGTCGCGCGTCGTGAGGAAAAAGCGTTCAACCGCAAACGGCCGACCACCTCCAATCAGAGGCACAGCAACTGATGCCAGGCTCAGGGTGGCTGAGGCACCTACTTTGAAAACATGGTTTTTTGTGACCGGTTTCCATCCTTCAGTAGAGGCTGCAGCCATAAAGGGATTCTTAGAGGATCACGGTGTAAGCAAATTAAATTGTATATGCGAAAAAATGAGAACCAGAAGGGATGAACAGAGAAGCTCTTTTAGGCTTGGTGTTCCATCGAATCAGGCAGAGATGGTATCTGATGCAGCAGTGTGGCCTGTTGGGATTTCCGTAAACCATTTTCTCAATCTTCAGAACCGTCAGGGGCAACAGAAAGTTATCCAGAAACATTGATCAAAAAGCTGACAGTTTTCCATCAAAATGTATGCTCAATCCGGAACAAGGTTGAAGAACTGGAGGTGTTCCTGGCAGGTGAAGAAGGGAGAGACTTTGTTTGCCTCACAGAGCACTTTTTGCATGAGGATGAATTAGATTAATTTTGCTTCCCAGGATACACTTGTGTATCTAGCTATGCGACGACAACATGGAGGAGCATTAATCCTAATGAGGCCAGACATTAATGGTTATGAAAGGACGGACCTGGTGCGACTGTCTGTTGAGATCAACTGTGAGGTGGCTGCGGTTGAGGTAAAAGAACTAAATTTTATTGTTGTTGCTATGTATCGCTCACCGGGGGGAGATTTTTTTACATGTTTTAACTAGTCTTTTAGAAATTGTATCAATCAATTTTAAATATGTGTGTATTGTTGGAGATTTTAATATTAATTTTAATGAACAAACAAGTCGCACTGCAGATTTCACTGACATTGTGCGGTCATATGGGTTTTCACAGGAAGTTTTTCTAAATACAAGGCAAACAAACTGCATTGACAATATTTTCATAAATTTTAGGGAAATTTTAAATTTTAAAACTGATGTTTCTGGAGGGTTGTTGTCAGACCATAAAGCAGTCCATATTGATCTAGAGTGCCCAAAATCACCACTTGTTGATAGAAATAAGTACCTGTTGCACAGACCCATCACACAAAGACGTATTCAATATCTGATTTTGACTCTAGAGTCCTTGGACTGGTCCTTTTCAGGGTCACAAATTGCCGTTGACAGTTTCAAAAAAAGAACTATAGCCGAGAATAAAAGTGTTTCATGGTTTAATAATGACCTCAGACAAATGCGTGAAACCTTAAATTGTCTCCATTCATTGTATTTACAGTCTAGATCTACGGACCTTGCAGAACAATTTAAAATTTTCAGATGTAGGTATATAGAGCAAATCAGAGACACCAAAAGGCAGGCAACCTCAAACTTTATTTTACAGGCTGACAATCAGGCAAGAGCAGCTTGGCAGGTGGTAAATCAACACAGAAAGTCAGGAACCAAAAAGTGCTACCCCGCCAGGCATTACTGCTTCAGATTTCAATGACTTTTTCTTGAGTATTGCTGAAAAGACAATCAGGGGAATCCCAGTCAACAGAGAGGGCCCAGAGGTGTTTCTATTGCAATCTAATAGGCCTGGGGGTTGTTTTTCTTTTGGGGAAGTTACTTATATCCAAGTCCGTGACACTGTGAAGTTCCTAAAAGGTAAGCATTCCCTGTACATCTATGGATTAAATGTACCACTCCTAAAACAAATTATAGAGTATCTCATCTATCCATTGACAAAACTTTTTAACTTGTGCATAAAGGAAGGAACATACCCAACCTGTTTCAAAATTCAAAAGGTTATACCCATCTGGAAAAAAGATGATAAAAATGATGTAAATTATCTCAAAAATTTTTGAAAAATTGCTAAAGGAACAACTCTATAATTATTTTGAAGAGAACAATATTCTAAAAAACTTTCAGTTTGGTTTTAGAAAGAACAAATCCACCACAGGCGCAATATTGGAACTACTGGGGCATGTAGTCGAGGGCTTTGAGATGAGGGCCCATGTGGGAGCAACTTTCTTGGACCTCTCAAAGGCCTTCGACTGCATATCCCGTGAGTTTCTCCTTCAAAAACTCAAATTTTATGGGCTGGATCACAAAAGCCTTTCACTGCTCCGTACATATCTGATGGGACGTACTCAAAAGACTTATGTGGATGGAATCTGGCCTGAAGAGGGCCAAATCAATCACGTAGTACCACAGGGGTCTGTCCTGGGGCCGCTTCTTTTCATCATTTATGCCAATGATATTTCGCAGTCAGTGGACTGCAAAGTTGTCTTATTTGCTGATGACACTACTGCTCTCTGCAGAAGTAGTAGCTTACTAGATTTGGAAGGAATGATGGCTGGCGTGGTTTTGGGCTTGGAACACTGGTTTGCCGTAAACAAGTTGAAACTTAATGCGGACAAGACCGAAGAAATGTTTTTCTCTTTAAGGAACACTGAAGAGGCTAGTGTCATGGTAACTGACTCAGTTAAATTACTAGGGATTCATCTGGATCATGCTTTAACCTTTGAAAAACACTTTGATGCCGTGGCAAGTAAGGTAGCTAAATCAATTTATCTTCTTAAAAGCCTCACGAAGGTTGTTGATAAAGTGGTTTTGCTGATGGTTTTCAATTCTCTACTACAGTCTAGCTGTAACTACAGTCTTTTGACATGGGGTCATGCTCCTCAGACTGTAAGAATTTTTAAATTGCAGAGACGAGCTTTAAGGGTTGTAGAGGGTCTCGGGAATATTCTCTGATATACTGTATTTTGGTGTGCCATAATTAAGCCTAGTGAATCTTGTTGGTTAATTTATTAACTGAAACATTTTTCACTGTCCGTTCTGTCTGTTAATACAAATTTAGAAAATTATTAAGAGATATAGAAATTAATTTGATGTCTGAAACATATAAGCCTATCCCAGTAGATCAACTTGAACAAATTGCTAAAAGTGGATCTGTTTTAAATCCTGTAAATAATATTGATAACATGTCAGAAAATTTAAGAACCAGAGCTATTTTAATTAGACGTTTTAGCGGTGAACCGAATCATTTGGAATATCTTATCAAGAACTGCGATTCTTTCTACCAAATTTATTATACCGGTGATGAAGCTCAGAAAGAATTTGTATCTTCTGCAATAAATTCTAAAATCATAAACGATGCAAGATTATTTTTAGTTACATGGGATAACATTAAGTTAGCTCTTAGATTAAAATTTTGTGATCAACATGCCATAGAAAATTTAATTCAAGAACTTATACAAATGAATAGACAACCTAGGGAAAATATTTATTACAATATTAAACATCAAATCAAAAAAGCTAATGAAATACTTATACATACAAGACTTATAGATATCCATAAGTCCATAATAAGGCAGTTGATGATCAAATTACTAAAATGTTGGAGGACGGCATCATCAGCCCATCTTGTTCACCGTGGTCATCACCTGTGTGGATAGTCCCCAAGAAGGCAGATGCTTTTGGAAGAGAAAAATGGAGAATGGTGATCGATTACCGCAAGGTAAACGAGAAAACGATAGATGATCGATACACGATTCTTAACATCTCGGACATTCTTGACAGGCTCGGACGATGTGACTATTTTACACCACTGGATCTTGTCTCGGGCTTTTATCAAGTCGAAATGCATCAAGACTCGATTACCAAGACAGTTTTTAACCTAGAAAAAGGTCATTTTGAATTTAATAAATAAAAGTGGTTGTTTAAAAACGAGTTTGAAAAAAAAACTTAATTGGTACAAAGATGATAAAATTTTAAACAATTACCTCTTTAGAGGCCATTTATGACACATTGACGGTGTTGTCAAATTGCTTAGAATTTCGGAAATAATATTTAAAATTAATTTGTTAAATAATTGTGTTTTTGTAACAAATTTTTTTTCTTATTAACAAGATGACGCCATCAAATTTGATTCGATAAAGATGAAAAGCCATAGATTTTGAGCTATTTAAGGCATTAATTTTGAGAGAGTTTATGAGAAACTGCCAGCATATCACTTCTCAAAAATACAACCTTTCGGCACTTGTAAAAAATAAATAAGCATATAAGGTCCTGAAACTGCTAGATTCGTCTCTGCTCCCTGCGTATCGAAAAAATCCCCAACGTGGCCATCCCCCGGAAGGAATAAGGACCGAAACTAAAATACCCATCGTGAAAAAGCGGTGAATCGAAACTCAATCGTGCCATTAGGCCTTTCCCTCATAACTCCATTAAAACTGAGTCATTTCTGTTTACAAACGTGATAACCCGTAGTTTATAACCTATAATTAAGCTGTTAAGTTGTTTTGAT
>MU190478.1:12216-42649 GCA_016904865.1 Pissodes strobi
ATAACACAAAATCTACTGAAAGCAGCTCAAGCAATAATTCCGAATAAAAAAGCCACGAACCACAAACTAAGTCAGGAAATGCAACAATTAATTAAAGAACGAACGAGAATACTAAAGGATCGAACAAATAACAAAGAAACTATATCCCAACTAAATAAAACTATAAGGAAAAAGTAAGAGGAGATAACAGGAAATATAAAAATATGAGGATAAGAGAAACCCTAAAAGAACATAAAAGTCTAAAACAACTAAAGACAAAAATGAAGGAAGGAAAACAACAAATAACAAAGTTATTAAATGACGAAGGCGAAGAAATTACTGAGGTGGAAGAAATAACAAGAACAGTGGAAAAATATTATAAATCACTCTACGAGGCTAAGAAAACACCTCCACTAGGGAAAGAAGAAGAAAATAGAGGTATAGTCTGAAATGTAGGATCCGAAGATATTCCTGAAATAACGACGACCGAAATAGACAACGCTCTTAAATACATGTCCAACAAAAAAGCACCAGGGGAAAATGGCATTATGGAGGAAATGATAAAGTATGGAGGCAAATCTATGATGGCTCAGATCCTAAGACTATTCAACTATTGCTTGATTGAAATGAAAATTCCGAAGGATTGGTTTAACGCTATAGTAGTCCTCATTTTCAAGAAAGATAATAAGTACAAGCTCGAAAACCATATACCAATAAGCCTGCTATCGGTTCTCTATAAAGTATTCATAAAGATTATCACCCAAAGACTTTCCAATAAATTGGATGCATATCAACCTAGAGAACAAGCGGGTTTTAGATGAGGCTACAGTACTATGGACCAGTTGCAAATGGTAAGGACAATAACAAAAAAAGCAAATGAATACATTATAACACTCTGGATGGCAATGATAGACTACGAGAAGGCCTTCGACTCGAGAGAGATATGGGCGGTATTAAATGCTCTGAGTAATGGGAGAATCGATGACCGATACACAAACATTATCAAATACATATATGAAAACGCCATATCCCAAATAATGACAACACAATTAAAAACAAAAAAAAAATAAAGATAAAACGTGGAGTAAGACAAGGAGACTCGATCTGTCCCAAACTATTTACCCTGGCTCTGGAAGATATGTTCAAAACCCTGGATTGGCAGAACAAAGGAATCCTAATAGACGGCGAAAGGCTAAATCATGTCAGGTTTGCTGAAGACATCACGCTGATAGCTGAGAACCAAAGGGATCTATAGAGTATGATTGAAGAACTAAACGAAAAATCAGAAAAAATAGGTGTAAAAATCAACATTAATAAAATTAAAATATTTAACCAATGACGCTCATCAAATTCAACAGATAATCCTAAACAACCAACCGATTGAAGGAGTCCAGAGTTTTATATATCTAGGTCAGAAAATCGAGTTAGCAAAAACAACTTGACCGCAGATCTAGCTCGAAGAATATCCTTGGGATGGTCAGCGTTTGGCAAGATGCAAGACATCTTTAAGTTCGACATGCCGAATACGATAAAATCGCAAGTTTTCAACCAGTATGTTCTGCTGGTGCTCACCTACGGAACAGAGACCTGGGTGCTCAACAAAAACATTATCCATAAGTTTCAAACCACACAGCGAGCTATGGGAAGACGAATCTTAAACATCAATCTTTAAGATCACATCACCAATATAAAAATAAGAAGAAGACCAAAAGTCAAAGACATAGTGGAAACATTAAAGTGGAACTGGGCGGGACATATTGGAGAAATGACAGACAACAGATGGACGCGGAGAGTGATAGAATGGAGGCCATGGGAGAACAAGAGAAGTAGAGGAAGACCACAAACAAGATGGTCAAATGACATAAAGAAAGTGACTGGATGGGAAGAGTCTACAACAGAAAGGACTGGCAGGAATTAAGGGAGGCGTTCGCAGGACGATGGGCGAGTTTAGCTGCTGAAGAAGAAGAATAATCTCATTGAAAGCGGTCTGAAGATTATAGGTCAGGATCGGAAAATGTAGAAATTTTTTTGGTGATTAGAGAGAGTTTCTAGTGGATTTTACGGTAACTATTATTATGATGCCTATAGTTTCTGTGGCAAATAAGTAAGTTTATTTGCCTGAAATCTCATTTAAAGCGATTTGGATGTGGGAAAATGGGTCATTTGGACAGTTTTCAAGGTATAAGCAGCGGTTTTGCCGATTTTATTGCAGATTTCGTGGTAAAGTTTTAATTCACTTCAAAATACAGAATACAAAAATACTTGTATTTCATAATATTAATCACGTATTGTTAAAGTTTTCACTTCCGTCGTGTGTTCTTGACTAGGCAGCGTTTTTTGTAACATTTTGCAAGGCAATATTGTTTTTACTTCGGTTGCAACTCATTAATTGATATGATTGTATCATCACTTTATTTGCAATAATAAGTAATGGTAACGACTAACGAGTTACTTTTCTAGATGAAGATGTCCTTATTCATACAGTACCTTGTTGGTCAACACAAAGAGGCCCAACCCATTGTCCACCAATGCACTTTATTTTGCACAGCCGTTTTTCACCCAATGGGCCAATCGATCCAGAGAATTTTACTTCTCTAATGTGTGAATACTCCTTTTGTATTCTGACATCTCCTTTTTCCGTTTGCGATCCGTTCAGAGCTAGCAGTGGGGGTGAACATGAATCGGATGTCAAATCTGCAATAAAAGAAGAAACCTTATGAACAAACAATTTGGTACTGCTCAATGAAAACTGCATAAATCAAAATGTTGTCAATTTTGGCGGCAGAAATGATAACTTCAGATATTGTTCAAGAGATAACGACCTTTATTGGTTTTTCGAGCAAAATGTGAAATAAAACAGTTTACATTCTAATGTAGAATTAAATAGAAGAGTTTCTGTTAACGCCAAATCGCGACATGACAAAAAATTTTGTTTGCATAGCAGCGTTTTGACAAAGTAAAATTATTCGACTTTATTGCATTTTATGCGACACTGCGTTTTAGTTATTTTCAAAAGCAATTCTGATTAAGTAGGTAACTCAAATTTTCGGTTCTGTCTGCTAATTAGTGCCAAAACTGCTCTATTTTAGATTTTGCCGTTGATTCATATTCCCATTTTTATCCCTTGTGGGTAATTCGGTAAACTAAAATTTGAAGAACCTCGCGCTTAGAGGGCTTTTGGTGCTCAGTCAAATTTGATGAAATGCTGATATGTTGTTTTACTCGAGGTCCTGATCAAAAATGTCCACGGGTACAGTTTTTGAGATACAGGGCCTTTAAAAAGTTGAGTATTCCATTTAAATTATATGTTCACCGAACTATTTTTTGGCGTTTGGAAGAAAATGATTAGAATCAAATACTATGTTTGTAATAATTAAATGCTTGACTATGCTTGACTGTACATATAAACGATTTTATATACAGGGTGCATTGCAAGCTTTAATTTTTATATTTTTGGCCCAATCATTTTCGGAATACTTATAAAACGATTTAATATAATACTTTTAAAATATCTTATATTTTCTCTACAATACAGTTTTATCCTCAACATAATTTTTGCTCTCTGTAACATTCTGATTTCGAAACTTAGTTATAAGCAAGTTTTGATGGACCCTTGTAGCCGTCGCGCCTTTGTACGTAGCTAAAAAGGTGTTATCTGTATTCCGTGCGCCAGCCCGAGAAAATGCGGTTTGATTGGGTCGACTGGTGACGTCGCAGTACAATTGTGGCTGCGCGTACTGGATGGTTGGGAGAGTCGGGTTTTGCTCAAAAAGACTCGCTTTTTTTACTAGAGAAGCCGTTTGAGTTGGTCGACTTAAAAATTGTTCCTCGCCAAAAGTAGTCAAGGCGGATTTTGTCGCCTTATTAAAAACATTCAGTGGCTTCTACCTGGTTAAGTCAGCCATTTTCGTCGTGGTTTTTTTTGTGTACTGAATAGAGTGCCCTCCCAGTAAGAGGGCCGTATCCCGGGGACAGAAAACCTGATGAGGAGTTAGGAGCCTCTACACTTGGTATGAACCTTGTTGGTTGGTTCACCTGCCTGCCGTATTTCGGGCCTAGCGGAGCCAGTCCTTCCGGAGTGTCCGGAAAAATTGCGACGCGCTTTCGGTATAATAGAAAATAATCACTTTTTTTGTAAGAAAAATTATGAAATAGATTAAACGATGTTGAAATGTGGTATGAGGAGTTCCACCAAGAATATTAGCAGTAACCAGTGGGAGGAATCGAAACGAAAGTCCTGCAGCAAATTGTTTGGTGTGCGCGCAATTTGCCCGCAGCTCCGGAGAGAGGTTCTTTGGGCGCCACCAAACTTGTAACGGACCGAATTGGAAATCCCCGCGATGTTCCCGAAACTTGCTACAAGACCTGCGTTCTTGATACCCCGCCGGTAATATTAGACTTTCGTTTCGATTCCTCCCAGTGCCTATTCAAGTGTGGGAGATCTGGTCGGATTCGGTAGGTGGTTACTGGTAATATTCTTGGTGGAACTCCTCATAGCTCCACCAGCTTTCAACATCGTTTAATCTATTTCATAACTTTTCTTACAAAAAAAGTGATTATTTTCTATTATACCGAAAGCGCGTCTCAACTCGACGCGGGTTTTATTAACTATCTTAGTATCATAAAGAGATGATTTAAGACTAAACTTACAATCTACCTAACCCTATTTTATACTAACTGTTTGCTTATTCAAGCGAACCAAAAAAGAACCACTCCTTGGACCCTACTAGTCATGTTCCATCAACCAATAAAATGTACTAAAATGTCTCTATAGATAGAGGGCCTATTCTCTATCTCTATTTAAGTAAACAATTCTTACATTTAATAATTTCAGTATTCTCGTATGCGTCTAGTAATACCCTATCAGATATAATATTATGCATTAATTTTACATTTTTAATTGTTATTCTATAGATTTTTCTGCTCTACCATTATTTTAAATGAGCTATGTATTCTTTGGATCACATTTGTATTGATCTTCTAGTTTGGTTACAGTCCATGCATCCAAATTCATAAATTTCACTTTTTCCAATTTTGCTTTGGACCACCATAATTCCTTACTGTTAAACTGAGTTTGCTGTATTAATTTTAGACCTACATCCTTAAGTCTTTTTCCTTTGAATAATTTCTAAACGTTCTTTCTTTACTTAGAGGAAAACTAACCATGCGGTGAACTAAGAAATAAAAACAGGCCATTTTTTGTTGGTCGCAGTGGAAGGTGTCATTGGAAATATATCGGTTGTAACGTTGCAAATGTTACTAAATGCATAGTATTCCGATCTTTTTCCTTTTACTGGTCGATTTGTGATCAATACTCTCGCTACCTTATTTCTCGCGACCTTACTCCCGGTGCTCGAACCTACTCGGTGGATACGTGTGTTTAGTGCACCATTTGACAGATGTGGAATATATTCTTCTTTGTAAGAAATCTCAGGCCTTCTCGTCTGGACGCTCCACGCGTTCAAACGGTGAAAAGCGACCACTTTTGTGGCTAAAATTATCCTGGTTATATTTGACCATCCCGTCTAATTACCGTCTGCTTTCAAAGTGGAATTATTCGGCAAACACAGCGTGTTACAAATTAGAGTGTATGCATGGAGATCTCGAAAACCGTAATAGATAGAGAGATGGTTAAATTGGGGCAAAGTTGCGCTATATAACTCTGAACAACATGCCGCTATGAAATCTGGAAAATTCCGAATACAGGTGTTCAAAAATATTTCCATTTGCTCTAATTCAGTCATTAATTTTTTGCCTTACAAGAAATACTGCCCTTTGAATTCACCTTCTTTTAATGTTTTTAATTTGTAAAACGTATTTTTCGTTAATTTGTTAATGTTATGCAGACATTGCAAATATTTTGTCTCTCACACACATGGATTTCTTATTGCAACTACCTTTAATGTCAAGTTAACGGATAAGTGCGTTACGTCGTTAGTTTTGAGAGGTCAATATCTACCCAAAAAATGCAAAGAATAATCCAGGTCCGTATTTAAAAAACTAAAGTTGATGAGCCCGAAAAATCGAAACGTCAGATCTGAAATCTAAAGATGCCATCTTGAAGAGGAGGAAAAGTAGCAATGAGAATGTGACATTTATTTTGATTTATCTCTTAAAATAATGTCAGGGTATCATAACAACGATCTGGCAAAAATTCGTTTTTTTTGCGGATATCTCCGGAAGTATTCGGAATTTTCCAGATTTCGCAGAGAGATTTTGTTCAGCGTTAAATTGCGCAACTTTGCCCCAATTTAACCATCTCTCTATCTATTACGATTTCCGAGATCTCCATGCATACACTCGAATTTGTATCACCCTGTATACTGTCCAGTTTAGTTTCTGGAGTTATCGGCCATATCATTTAGTACCGATATTTGATGACTAGTGTGGTTACCCTCCCTAGGAAAAAACGTTTGTTACATACTATTTTGAAAATTCTTTATAATTTTATTTCCGCTACGTTTCGTGAGACCTTCTGTGGGACAGGAGGCTACGCTACGTCCCGTGAATCTTTCTATGAGATGGAATTGCTTCTGTGAGGTAGAATTTCACGCTGACCTAGCTAATTTCGCCGTCAGTTAGCCCTACCGAGGCCTTTCTTTTGTCAGGGTGACTTGACTAGAAACAAGTGAACTCGATTTTAATATATTTAAGTGCCTTTATTACCCTATCTTTCTTACCGCTATACCTACCATTTTGACTAATGAATATATAATCAAATGGCTGTAGGTCAATTGCCTTGATTACCGCATACCTCTTACTGCTATATATCATTTTAATTAATGAATATATAACTAAATGGTTGTAGGTTATTTGCTGTTTATATAGGGTATAGAATCCTTATTTCTTGTTTTCGTTTATAGATAATTACCGTTTAAGTTTTATTAACTTAGCGATACCATATCTCATATCAAATCCGTTCTCGTTATTATCATAGTTTGCTTTAGGTATGCCTAATATCGTCTCAAATATCAAATGCCCAACAATAGGACCGTAAATGGTTAACTTAACCTTCTTGTACTGGATACATCTACCTTAATGTTATGTTATTACCGTAACCGCATTTGTCTTATTAACTTGCTTATAACTGACTTTAGTTCAAATATTATATCATACAGATCTATTCTCTCTAATGTCATAATTTAATTTAGTAATTCTATAAGGCAGTGATTTTTTTGTAACTAATGTTATGAACATCAATTGATTTATTTTTCTTACTGTAGTTTTCATAACTGATATTATCTCAAGTGGAGAATTTACTTTGTTGATATTATGAGAACTACTTGATTCACTTTTACAGTAATGAGATTTATCGAATATTCCTTTACCAGACTGGCAGTCATAGTTAACGTTATAGTTAATCGTAAATGAGTAATTGAAATTAAGTCACTTGTTATCTTTGTCGAGTATTTGATTTTGATTTTCCTCAATATAATAAAGTGTTACCTTAATTGATAAATAGCTCGATAATGCCGTCGTGATTATCTGATTTACTTGTGTATTACATCTACCGACTTGAATTATAAGTTTTTACTATAATCAACTGTTCACCTCATAGCAGCGCTCGAGTTTATGCAAAAAATTTTAAGTTTTCGCTTTAAAACCTGATCGAACTGAGCTCATTTTGTTGTTTTAACTATTACGACATTTAGTGTGTCTATTGAATTTTATTTGATATAATGATATTATCGCTGCCATAAGATTCATTCAATTTAATTTGGTTTAATAATCCTTTTATTTTACACATATATACTTATCGGCTGTATATACAAATCTATTTACTTCACAGGTTATCCTATTCACTTGATTAACTGTTTATTGATGCGATGATATTACGGCTGTCATGGGTATAATTTAGATTAATTTTATTTGATAAATGATTATTTAATTTATGCCATGCCTATATTTACCGGTTACCTATATCTATACTTATTTACTTTACCGGATATTTTATTAATTTAGTATAAAGCTAGTTTAGTAAAATACTTTCCTTAGTGTCTCGTGATTGACTCCATTTTGTCAAACTTTGAAGAATTCAACCTTTAGTTGGGATTCTTTCGAAATATGACGTGGGCAATATTAAGGTTATAAGACCTAGATTAGTACCTCAGTACCTTATTCTGCTTGATTTGCTACTCTGATAGTATAGATGAAATAACTTATAAGAGAATCTTACTAGTTTAACTTCAAATTAATGGGAGATAAAATGTAATTGTCCTGAAAGGATTTGTGTAATTTTTTCATATTTGTAATACCGATGTTTATTTTGGTAAGTTAGTATCAAACGTACCGTTCCTTAATAAATATCTTTAATTTCTAACTATACAGGGTATTTTTCTAAATTTGATTGCCCCATTTTGAAGGATCAATAATCATTGATACCTTTACTGGAAAAAAAAAGTTTAGAGCCTTTAGAGGCGCCCTACCCTAACTGCCAATTCTTCGACCCACGCCTTAAAAAAATTTCAATCCGCTGAGTAAACCTGGCATATGAACAGCCTACTGAGCAACTAACATGTAAGGTTACTTATTTGACACCCAGCGCATAAGGCAGGTTACACGGTTAGTGACAGTATTTTTTCTATGTGTAATTATTATCATTATTAAGCCATTGTTTTCGACGTCGTAAGTAAATTTAATGCTGGGGAAACAGCTGTTTAGTTTTGTTACAAGCTCTTCGATAGTAGCAGTTTTAGTGTCCGAAAATTACGAAAATGTGATCCACATGTCTGTACCATACCATACCCTTGGAAAATGAGCGATCTCCTGACTGATTTTGTTTTCAGATTTACTCATGAAAAGATTAGCCAAGAACAGCAATAAACAATTGTGTATTGCCGTGCCTTCAAGTTGCTGCTAACAGTTATTTTTATATTGAAAACAATTTTTATCCATGCAAAGTTTGGTTAAAGTTAAATATGCCTGTGTGGTTTTGTTATCAAGACTATTCATCTTAAGTAATTTACCAAGGTATTGCAAGATCTGTGGAATTGGTACACTAGGAAACAATGAGCTAACACCAAATCTTCCTTAAGGTTCGCACCTTTATTTTTGTTAATGAAAAGCTGAATTGGATCCTTTAAATAAAGGCCTGAATGTTGCATTACCGCCTCCAAATGCTAACTTACTTGATATTTAGGTAATATAGACAGCTCTAGTCAGTATCTTCCGGACTCTGCTTAAGGATTTGTTAGAGAAGTATGCAGAAAACAGATCTCAAAAAATTTAGTTAATAATAATAAAAACTTTCGACCTGGAAAAGCATAGAGTATAATTAAAGGAGAAACGTGTTTTCTATATAAAAGCTGACAAAGGTGATAAGATTGATATATTGGACAAAAGCGAATATTTTCATAATGTTGGTAATTTAATTGAATCCATTAGCTAAAATTGTAAGAAGAGACGTAGTAATTTTTTTCTGATCAAATTAAATACAAATTATATGCAACCAATCCTACTATGTCGAAACTATATCGTCTTCCCAAATTCATAAACCTGGGAACGTAATGCGTCCCATTATCTCGGCAAGAGGATCACCAACTTTTAATATGTCAAAGTGGCTAGCAAACCAGTTTGAGAATTTGCCCATAAAACAACAGAATTCAGGAGTACTAAATTCCTTAGATTTTACTAACAAAATTAAATCTACGTAATTGAAATATGCTGAAATTTTAGCTCATTGTACCAATCCCACAGACCGCATCTGAATTATTTGAGATGAATAGTTTTGATAACGAAACCATACAAGAATATTTAACTTTAACCAAACTATGTATGAATCAAAATTATTTTCAATAAAAAATAACTATTATCAACAACTTGAATGCACGGGTAACTCTTTCTTGCCGTTCTTAGCTAATCTTTTTATGAGCAGATTGGAAAATTAAATCGGTCAGGAGTATGGCTCATTTAAAATATATTAGAACAGAAAAATCAAGTGTTGTCGAGTATGCTTTTAAAAATAATCATAAAATGACAATTAAAAATATAAAATTAATCCATAATATATCTAAGAAGAGATTATTAGACGCATACCAGAGTACTAAAACTATTAATGTAAGAATAGTTTCAATAGAGATAAATAGATAGAGATAATACGGAATAGACGTATAGTCCATTGTATTGGTTGATCGGGCATGACTAATAGGATCCCAGGATTGGATCCTTTTAGTTTCACAGCAACCAGTTAGTATAGAATAGAGTTAAGTCGATATCAAGTTTAGTTTTAATCATCTCCTGATGATGCTAGCATGTTTAGCGAAATGCGCGTCGAGAGCAAAAATTCTGTTTCTGTATTGTGGATAGAACTGTGTAGTAGCCCATTTTGCCGAAGGTTCCAAACCCCAACTCAATTTTACATCTATCTCACAGGATCTTCAAGAGGTGCTAACCATGTTGTATGAATGGTGTGAAAGGAAACAGCTATCTGTGAACAAATTAGTTATAGACCGTTCACAAGGAAGAAAAGGCTGGAAAACCTAAGACCACCTTCACTCAACGGAGAAACTATCCCATTTGAGAATACAGTGGAGTATCTGGGAATTACCCTGGATAAAACACTTAACTGGAATGCGCAACTGGATAAAATTGCCGGAAAAGCGAAACTGTCACTATGGACCTGCAGACGCATATCTGGCAAAACATAAGGCATAGATCCCAAAGAAATGCACTGGCTATATATTGCGGTTATAAGACCAATGATAACATATGGGAAGTCGACTGAATCTAAACCATACCAAAACGGCGGTTATATGTTTCAGTAAAACAAATATTTCACAGGAATCCCTCTATGTTGGGCAGGGTGGCAGGTCTATACCTGTAATCAATAGCACTAAATTTTTGGGAGTACATATGGACTCCAATCTTAATTGGGAGTGTCACACACAAAATTTGCGAGCTAGGCTAAACAGCTATTGTGGTCTCATATGTAGACTTCGCTCGGTACTGTCCATAGAAACCATCAAAATCTTTTATTTTGGGCAAATTCAGTCACTTTTATTGTATGGACTGACATTTTGGGGTTCTTCACCACAGGCTATGGGAGCTTTTCTAGCACAAAAAAAGATTTTTAGGTGCATGATGCATTTGCATCCAAGAACTTCATGTAGGCCATATTTTAGGAAATTGGAAATATTAACGCTTCCCTCACTTTATTTCATGTCATTAGTGGTTTACGGTAAAATAATTATCATTTGTTTTATACCAACGAACATTTTTATGCCCAGGATATGTCAATTGAGACCAGGAATCGGCTGGCCCTCAGTGTGCCAGCACATAAATCCACTTTTTATGAAAAGGGTCCACAATATAAGGCCATTAAAGCATTTAACAAGCTGTCCAAAGATATTAGGGATATACAAACTGTTAGCTCATCTCATTCAGAGGGAACGTCAGGAACTGGCTGCTACGGAAATGTTATTATACATTCAGTTTTAATGAATAACAATAATTATGCTTATGTATGTGTTCTTTTATGTTTAATACTTATATTTATGTTTTTATTTGTATCTAATAATGTCTCGCTTTTTATATTTTAAATTATTGTAAATTTTGATACGCCTACATTCTATGGGCGATCTTATGACGTTGCTTTGTCATGTATAATGATTTGGTCGGCAATAAAGATGTTATTTATTTATTTATTTATTATTTATATGGAGCACTAGCTTGGTACTCTAAGAGCTTACAGAGCTCCGCGAGAATCAAACAAGCAAGCGTGTCTGGCAATTAGTGCCGCACTACACCCACGGCAGCGCTTAAGTGTCTTCTAAATCTGCCACCTGTCCAAATAGTATGGGCTACGTATAGATTCACACAGGCGGTGATCAACAGTCCACAGGTGATCATCATGGTGCCCAACAGGCTAAAAACGTTAATGACCGGACAGTGTGTTGGATCTACCATCAGATGTTATGCCTACCAAAACTAACTATTACCATGCTTATGACGTCCTCTTACAAGAGAAAAACGAATGGGAAAAAACTCGGAATATCTTAGAACAACAGAGAATAGGTAAGGTTGAGCTTAAATGTTCCCTAGGCAAGCATGCAACCAGTTTTCATGCTGAAGTTCAAGCCGTTGATATGATGCACAGTGACTCATCGATAGAAACTGGAAAGGCAAGTCAATCAAAATGTTCTCTGACAGTCAAGCGGCTTAGAAAGCTTTTGAATCTAGCCGTTCCAAGCACTATGGACATGCCAGGAACTACTCACGAAACTAGTTAGAGAAAATAAACTTACCCTGATCTGGATACCTGGACATACAGGATATGAAGGCAACGAAAGAGCTGATGTTTTTCCGAAGCAGGCGGCCGCAACGGCCTTCTTAGTACCAGAACCAGTACTGGGAATAGCTTACAACACAGCTAAAGAAGCCCTCTCCAGGTGGACACAACAGCAATTTGCAGACAAATGGAGGTAGTTACCGATCCTAACGCATTCAAAGATGGCAGTGAATCTGCCATTAGGAGTGATAACTAGACAACTTCTTCAACTTGGCCGACAGCAGTTAGCGTGTACACTGGCCATTATCGGCTAAGAAGCCACATGAACAAGATAGGGCTTTTCGAAGAAACGGAGTGCCGCTTGTGCTTGGAGAACGAATAAACAATGGAACATGCTTTATGCCACTGACCAGCAATGGAAAGAACCAGACAAACAGTGTTTGGAAATTCTCAAATTACACTTGCATGGTTCTATGAAAACTATCCACCCCAGAAAGCTAATCGACTTTATGGAAAGGATTGTTTCTCTGGCCTATTGTAGAAACCACAGATGTGAGCCACAATAGCCCAAGGGTCGCTGTGAAGGGCCCCATGGGGGCCCGCTCACGTATACGAATACGGATACGAGTACGCATTTCTTGATTTAGTGGTTTGTCCCATTGGCCTTAGGTATGTGGCGAGTAGTTTAGTGTCATGCTGTTTGCCCTGAGAAATCTCCTAAAAGCTTGCCTTTCGGAAAAATACAGTACATTGTACTCGACATTGTATGTAAATTTAAAACGAGAAAATATAATATTTTAAAGAAAAAGATACATTTTGGCAACGCCGCGCCGTAAAAGGGATTGTGAAAATATTTTATGGTTGGATGGTGGTCGTAGGAGAACCTACAATTTTTCGCGAATAAAAACGAGAGTAAATTTTCTTTACAAGCATCAAAATTTGGAGACTCAAATATTTCACATCCTGTACAGGGTGGTTCATATTCGAGTCTATGCATGGGAAACTCGAAAACCGTAAGAGATACAGTGTCGGTCAAATTAAGGTAAAATTGCTCATTTAGGTGCCTAACAATATGCCATATAGAAAGTTTTAAAATTCCGGGTATTTCCGGAGATATCCGGAATAAACCGAAATATTGAAAAATCGTTTTATTTTTTTCCTGAGCTTAGTTCAAGACGAATTTCAAATTGAATTGCACTTTTGCATGACCACTTTTTCCGCTTTATCCAATGATGGTATCCAGTTTGGAATCCGACGTTTCGTCTTCAAGCGTTCATCATCAACTTTCTTTTTTGAATACCTTTTTCATCGTTTTTGAGATGATATTGGCGTTATTAATACGAATACGTGTTTTTTTATTCTTTTTTTTATTTCTGTTTATTTCTTGTGTACTTATTCATTTTGCTTTGTGGTAAAAAATAAACGAACCTGTTTATTCAATTTTACTATTTTTTATTTTGATTAGAATTAATTTAATTTTCGACTTCTAACACAAAAAATCAAATTAAATTTTTTTTATACAAAAAAAAATTCAAAAGTAACTTAAATTATTTAATATTACGCCAAAGGAAAATAAGTAATTTCAATAAAAACATAGAAACAAAATCAAAAAAAAAATTAAGGACACATATTCATATTAATAACGCAAATATCATGTGAAAAACGATAAAAAAAGTTCGTATTTAAGAAAGGAAAGTTAATGATGACTCCTTGAAGACGAAACGTCGGATTTCAAACTGGATCCCATCATTGGATAGGGCGGAAAAAGTGGCAATGCAAATGTGCAATTTAATATGAAATTCGGCTTGAAATAAGCTAAGGAAAAAAAATAAAACGATTTTTTAATATTTCGGTTTTTTTTCCGAATATCTCCGGAAATATTCGGAATTTAAAAACGTTCTAAATGGCACATTGTTAGGCACCTAAATGTGCAATTTTGCCTTAATTTGACTGACACTGTATCTCTTACGGTTTTCGAGATCCCCATACATAGACTGGAATTTGAGCCACCCTGTACATAAACATTATATCAAAAATATATGAATTGTATTTTTGTAACTAACCTTAATACAACTGGTTGCAAAAAATGCTTTTGACATGGAAATTAATTAATTTAAGGTATACATTAAGATGCCATACCTTGCAACACCGCCACTGATCAACTCAAACAGAGAGAACTAATTTCAGATACAAAAATATAGATTGTCGCATTTAACAAAAATTGAATTTATTTATGCCCTTATTTAATAAAATAAAATACCCTGTCTAGCTAAATATAATTTTAGAATGTGCACCTTTGATATCCAAGAAACTAAGTACTGATTTTGAAGCTTTTTCTGCTTATAATTGCTCACAAAATTGTTTGTAAAGTTGAATAGACATCAAATAGGACAGGAGCATTAAGTCCAATTACAAAAATATAACGAGTCCCATTTACCAAAAGTAAAATTTAATTGCTTCGCTTTTATGAAATACTCTGTATAGTTCAAAATATGTTTAAAATGCTAGACCATTGTCTAGCAATGAAACTACATTTCCTATTCTTTAAAAAAATTTTTGACTCAACATTAACTCGTCGCCTACCTTCTTGTAAGACCTTACACCCTGCATAAGGACTCTTCCAGATAGTTAACGTAACTATGAAAAATAAAATAAGGTCTTTTTCCATAAAAGTCATTACGTGATGTACCACCAAATGTTCGCTATAGCGCACTCGTCATCCAATATAAAAGATCACAACCATAATTTTAGTAGACAACCTTATGCAAACGACTGCACACTAAAAAAACTTGCCCCGGCAATTTTATTTTGGAAAATAAAATTAATTTGTATGCTCATAATATGTCGCTATAGCCCTTCATAAGATAGTGTTCACACTACATGTTGATAATGAAAATACATCATAACAACACAACTGAGTTATTGTGTGTAATTTTGCACGAAACGTGTGTGGACAAAAAATATAGAATATTTTTGTACACTACCCGTGGAAAACAGATTCATAACTAAAAGGAAATGAGGAAAATACGAAAGGGTGTGCGTGGATTTAAAGAGAAATCAGCTGAGAAATAGTGCGCGGTCAAATTATCAGATTATTGGAATCTTATGGGTTGAATATATAACTATTTGATAACCACTAAATTTTCGAAGAAGTTTCGATTTTATTTCGAATTTAATTCTGTTTTGGATACGATACGCTTAAAAACTAAAAACTGATAGATTCTTTTTCCGCACGCATTTTATACGAAAAATGGTCTTTTTCCGTACTTAGTACCAGTGGCGGCTCGTGGGTTTATAAAGTGGGAGGGCGCAGGCCGAGGCCGAGAAAATTCGGGAGCTGTGGTAAGCGTGCAGCCCTGGTCGAGAATAATATAGAGAGGCCTCGCTTCGTCCGGAGTATTCGCTATATATTTAAGACTGTATATAAATAGCGGGCAGAACGCGAGTTGAATTTAATTAATCATTCAGTTCGGAATTGTAAAGATCCAATAGTTGTAAAGTTATAAAAGTAGTTTAGTGTGTTTAATTGTATAGAGTGTTAAAGAATAAAGAGAGTATTATTTTAAAATAGTAAAAGTTGTGATTTCGTCAGAACCTACGGAAAACGAGGCCATTTTGACTGGTGGATTCTGTGAAAATTTTATAACATTCTATGGTCGATACAAGGCAACAAACGGCAGAAATGGAGCAAATAAATATAATGTTGGCCGATTTCATGGAAAATCTAAATGCTGAGAGAAAAACACAACAGGACCGGCTTCAGAAAATTTTTCAAGATCAAGAAGATAAAAGGCAAATAGAACAGGATCAGCTTCAGAAATGGATGCTGGATGTAACTGTAGGCGAGCAAGGAAAATTACAGAAAATATTAGACGGACAAAATCAGAAGTTTGAAAGAGAAGTAGGCAATATACAAAAAGAAGTTGGAAATGTACAAAAAGAAGATGGGAGTGTAAAAAAGAAGTAGGAAACTGACAGCATGAAATGAGGAATCTACAAGCAGAATGTGCCAGACTAAAAAATCAAAGGTTGTCAAACGGTCAAACATCCTGGACAAAGTACAGAAGACAATTTGAAGCCGCTGATGTTGCCAACGGATGGAATAACTAAGAAATGGCTACATGACTAGTGGTAGCGCTTCGTGAATCTGCACTGGAACTGCTACAGACCATTTCCACCAGCCAACAGGGGAAATATGACATACTTGTAGATGCCATCGAGAGACGATTTGGAGACCAACAACATTAGACGTCTCATTCAATGGGCCTACCCAGGAGCAACAGAAAAATTTGAAGAGGAACTTGCTGCCCAATATTTCGTAGATGGTATTAGGGAACTAGAAACTCAGAAAATGCTACGTCTAGCCAAATTTGACAAAACCAGTGAAGCTTTGGGTAGAGCCCTAGAAATCGAGGCGGCCTGTAACATCTCTAAGCCCAAAATCAGAGCCGTATTTATCCAAGAAGAAAAGCCGACAAAAAGCTGTGAATTAACTGATATGGGCGAAATTTTGAAGAAATTAACCGAAGTCCTTCAGGCGAAGGGGAGATTCCGGGAGCTACTAGAAGATAGGCCACGTAACCGAAATACTTCAAATCAGGAAAACTTCAACTAGTCAAAATTGCGGGGCGGGAATAGGCTAAAGAAGATAACGCCCCCAGGATCGTCTCCTTAAAAAGTCTAGGAAAAGCCGCCGGCGCGGCAGTTTAAAGGAAAGATTAACGGAAGAGCCATGACAATTACTGTTGACTCTGGCGCGGCGGTATCTTTGATAAGGTTTAACAGTGTAAATAGAGTAGAAGTTCTACCCATATCGAATAATGTAGCTTTACGTGTGGCTACCGATGAGACAGGTGAAGTATTTGGAGAAATGGATATTGAACTTCAACATGGAATAATTAAATTGCACCGCACAGTGTTAGTAGCCGTCATAGAAGACGAATGTATTTTTGAGATGGACCTCATCAGTCAGCATGGATTCTCTTGTGACAACAAACTTAACCTTCTGAAGTTTGGCACTGAAGAGTTCATCCTTACCAAACCACACGGCTAAAGTAGTGGCGGCATGTACTGTTAGAATAAGCCAAAATACTGAGCAGATAATTTTTGGGAAATTAGAGAAGGATTTTGGAGGCTGCATCGGACATATCCAACATCACGATTTGCCTTGCAAACACCTCGTAGGCAAAGGACTAGTCATAACCGACGGCGAAATACTGATAAGGATAGCAAATATTTCATTCAATTCCATCAAAATCAATAAAGGAGATATAAATAGCCACTTGTGAGCCGGTGCAGTGGGTTACCAGTTACGAAACGCGATTAGAACTAACACCCTCAACATCACCTAAGGAAGGCCTAGAACATTTCCAGAAGTAGTAGCATCATCTGTCTTCCGGAGAACTGAAGAGAGCTACACAATTTATCAAAGAGCAGAGCACAGCCTTTGAAAGGAAAAGTGGCAATACTGGAAGAACGACCATCATAATACATAAAATCGACACTGAAAGTGCTCAACCCATAGTGAGGAAGCAGCAAGAGGTTACCACATTAGTGGACAAAATACTTGACGATGGAATTATTGAAGAATCATCAAGCCCATGGTCGTCTCCTGTTGTCTTAGTCACCAAGAAGGATGGAACTACCAGATTCTGCGTGGACTATAGAAGGCTCAACGACACCACCAAGCAGAACAGTTATCCACTTCACAGAACATTGACGACATTAGCAGGTTCTCATTGGTTTTCAACAATCGATTTAAAGAGCGGCTACTGGTAAGTAGGCATTGAAGAACAAGATAAGTAAAAGACGGTCTTTTCTACCGGAAGTGGTTTATATCAATTTAAAGTTATGCCCCCGCTACTTTTGAGTGTCTTATGGAAGTTGTTCTACGAGGCTGAAGCCGATTGGAAGACATGCCTGGTATATCTGGATGATATAATGGAAACGGGAAAAACTTTCGAAAAGCACCTACAAAACCGGCATGAAGTTTTTGTTAGAATCAAGAATGCTCAGCTCTTACTGAATCTTTTTCAACAAAAAGTTGAATTTCTCGGGCATATCGTGTCATCAGACAGAATCCAAACCGACCCACGAAAGATTACAGCAATCAAAGACTGGACTCGTCCTCGCGACAAACACGGACTGCGGAGCTTCTTAGGATTATGTACTTATTATAGAAGATTTGTCGAAGGATTTGCAAATATAGCTGCACTTCTGCATAAGCTCAATGAAGAACGAGCAAAATATCACTGGGATCATAACAGTGATTTTGCGTTCAGGAAATTAAAAGCGGCTCTATGTTCTAGTCCAATATTGGGATATCCGGAACAAAATGGTAAATTTGTATTGGACATAGACGCAAGAAGAGGGATTTTATCGCAAGTACAAACAGGATAAGAACGAGTTATCGAATACTGCAGTCGAACACTTTCGAAACCTGAACGTAACTACTGTGTAATCCGAAAAGAGCTTTTGGCAATAGTAGGGTCTGTTGAGCATTTCAATCAATATCTGTATGGACAAGAATTTCTAAGAAGGACTGATCATGCAGCACTTGAATGGCTTTTGGATATGAAACAGCCTGAAGGACAAGTAGCCAGGTGGCTTGAAAAGTTTCAACAATATAACTTTAAGGTTAAGCACAAGGCAGGGAGACTACATAATAATGCAGATGCTTTATTCAGATGATCATATACGAGGACAATTGTAAGCATTGCCAAACAACAGATCAACGAGAAGGCATTACTCGCATTAGGCAAATGAAGTTTGAGGTTGATCAGCAGTGGATAGGAAATAGCACTACTGCTAAAAGCTAAA
Organism: Pissodes strobi; assembly: GCA_016904865.1. Taxonomy (NCBI): domain Eukaryota; kingdom Metazoa; phylum Arthropoda; class Insecta; order Coleoptera; family Curculionidae; genus Pissodes; species Pissodes strobi. Next base: position 31,241 of record MU190478.1, read on the forward strand.
GAAGAACATCAACCAAGACCAAGCTGGAGAGAGATTTCAACTAAAGAATTTACTTTTAAAACTATGCGGGCCCAGTAGGACTCCCTGGTAGTGGACGTAGTCTCCATCAACCAGTTTTTCTTATATCAGGCCAACAAAAAATTTTAAAGTCATCTTCGTTGCAAATCTTACAAGAATATAATCATTGACAACTGCAGACTCGATCGGTTTTCCATTTTCCTTTATGTTTGCTTCTTGTAGCATTTCGTCACAAAACGTCTCAAAGTCACGGTCAGAATCGTCCTGAAGCTCTATTTATTCGTCGGAACAGTCACTATTTAGTTACATAACTTATTTTTCGATGGTTGGTGCAGATTTTCTAAAACTTTCCCCTATTTCGAAATCTTCTGGTCGTATGCTTTTACCCGGGGCGATATTTATTTTCTTTTTTCTTTGGGTTTTAACTCCCTTTTTATTTCTTACATTTTGTAGAAATTGTACAAGTGTATCGTTTAAACTGATTTCGAAATTCAGTGTCATTAGTATCAGGCAATTTCTTTAATAATTCGTTTCTATCTAAGGGATCCGTTGGACAAAAGCCATTTTTAAAATTTGGTTAACGGTTTCTGCGAATATGACCATCAATATCTTTAAGAGTTTCGAAAACCAAGTAGAACCATCTATAAGTTGTGTGGTTGTATCTTGTGTAAACAATTTAAGTTCCTGATGTTTTTTGGAAATATTCTAAGTTGCCGGATAGGTCGCGAGTTTATTTTATTGGTTAGTAAGGATTTTTTTCTTGGGCGCCAGAAATTCCTCAACTCTCAAAGAACTGTCAAGTATCACCAATAAAAGCTTAAAAGCTAACAAAAATCACTTGATAGACGTTGAGAACTGCAGAATCTCGTTCTTGCCGGAAATAAAAAATGTTCTTAAAAACAAATTTACAATAATTTTATTTCAATAAATATTATTAAAATTAACAATCCAAATTATAACTTTGTTGAACAGAGTTGAAGAATTAAATTGATGTTAGAAAAAAAAACAATTAAAATATTAATTTTTGACATCAGTCAAAACCAAAAAAAAATTCTGATCCAGCAGTGATTTTTACGTTTGCAAATAAAATACTTAGCTTAGATGCTCAACCCTGGTTGGACACACTTCTCTTCACCTCGTTCCCTTTTTCTCCAATTGCCTGTTATTTGTTAGGTCTTTATGGGTAAGGATAACATCAGAGGGCATAAACGTCTTATAGAGCTGATACGTCTAATGCTGCAATGGTACACTCGGTTGATGCTTGATTATCAATCCAAGCTCTTTGACCAATTTCCGTGAAAATATGCAAACAGAAAATACTTGTTTTAGACCAGAATGTTGGTTGATATTAAACAAAGAAAATGAACAATAATGAACAGTAATTGAAACAATCTCATCAAAATATTTCAAACTCTTTTACTTAAAAATTAAATCTACGATCAAAAATTACAAGATTTGTAAATGAAGGATTAAACTATGATTAAAAGAAAAAAACAAGATTCGTCAATGAATCTGATAAAACTATGTTCCAAATTACAAGATCATTAATGAATGATTAAACTATGTTTAAAGATACAAGATTCGTCAATGAATCTGATAACACTATGTTCCGAAATACAAGATCATTAATGAATGATTAAACTATGTTTAAAAATACAAAATTCGTCAATGAATCTGATACTCAAGGCTACTTCAAAAAAAATAATGATTAAATTTAACTTAAGCACACTTTTAAATAAATGCCAAATAAATGAAAAGTCCCCAAAAAAGTCAAATTTATGTGATAAGAAAACTGTATGTCCTAAGATCACAATACAAAGCTGATCGACATTTCACATTATGTCACCGTTCTCCCATTTCATTCGTCAAAGTGAGCATTACGAGCCACAAGCAAAAATGAATCGAGCAAATTTAGCTACGAGTTTAGCAAGGAGCTAAGTTTACAAAGATGAAATTTATAAATTTACCGTCGACTGTCGGTAGAGAGAAGAAATAAAAATCCAAGGTGAGTTCTCAAAGAAATTCAATAATATATTTCATGAATTAGAAATAACAAAAGAGACAACTCACCTTAGACTTTCAGAAAATGGGATATCCTATTCTCTCCACTGGCAGTAAACTCAAGGTCTATTGGCTATTGGCTACCCATCCGGTTCTTTCCAAAATTTGGCATAGCCTTTGTTAATAAATTAACCTTGAAAGTGGTGGATTGGAGCCAGGAATTAGCTAAAAACATAAAAGACCAACAGAACTCGGTTATAAAGTAAGGTTAGTTAAAAATTCTCCTTGCCAACTTCAACTACGCAGTTAAATCTTCCTGTAAAAGTTAACGAAATTTACGATAAATATAATAAAATGGATTGAGTAGAGGGTCCACTAAGATCATTTATCCAACAATACTCTACAAAAAGCCCAAGATGGCCCGGAACAATGATGAATACAATTTCTAAATCTAGATTAGAAATCTGTAATAAATTAAAGTATTGTCGTCTAAATCATTGATTGAGAATCCCTCTAGAACCTGAAAATTGTCTTTAAGACACTCCTAAAACAAAGAAATAAATTTGTTCAGTTAAAAGCGGAATGTGCAAAAAAAACCAAATCACATTCGACCAAAAATAAAAATGGCTCTCACCTTGACAACGTGAAATTGGAGACAAAAGCAACGTTCGCCGTTCGATTTTAGAACCGGTCCAAATCGCATTCAAAGGAGTAGGAGGGAGACCATCAATTCAAATCACGATACTACTATCGCCCTCTATTCAAAGGCCAGTATAATACAAATATTTTTATAGAAAACGACGTAAAACTAATACGCCTATAATTCTAATGATAGCTCCACCTATGTACAAAAGATCTAACTTCTAGCGAAATCTTACCTAGGTACCGAATCCAAATCACATGTACATTTGCATAAAAATCACTTTGTAATATAACAATCTTAAAACCTGAAAAACCATGTAACGAATTATTTCGTTACACTTGTTTTATCGGGTCCTTCTTCTATCCAGGTTGTCCAAAGGTTTTCTGCTTTATAAAGTACATACAGTGGCAGCAAAACTCCTGAAACGCTTCCACAAAACATCCGAGAAATATTGGATTTTGAATGAAATAATGAATGTTCTGGGTATTTCACCCCTCTCTTTAAAATGCATTTTGTGGGCCCAGGGTCGACGGATACATTCGTTTCGTCGAAATTATATATACAGTCGGGAGAAACTCCTAAGCATTGCTCAAGGTTACCAAAATAAGCACTGAAAACTTCTCTAGTGGCAGCTGCTCTGTTTAGGTTAATATTCTGAGCTGTCCTTACACTTACCTCACTGTTTCTTTTTAAAAAGCCTTTGATCCAGTCCATACAAGGCAAATTACTTTTGAACTGCTTAACTCTTCTACCCATGTTATCCAAATGGCTTTTCATAACATGTCGTAAGTCGTCATGAGTTTAAGAAAAGCCCCATTGAGCGGTTTTTAAGAGAACAATAACCAGTGAGCTTGCTTCGTCCACACTTAAAACAGCCGGACGACTTCCCACGCCCTTCATCCGTTTTTCGTTTATTTTCTGGCTTAATGTTCCTTTTGGGATCTTGCATTTCTTTGACGCCTTGGAAAGTGATAACTTTTTCGCTTTTATTTCGCGGATTGCTTGTTCCACAGTATCAGGGGTGTAATGTTTGTACTACCGACTACCCAACTTAACATGCATTTTGACATAAAGATATTGAACTGCGCAAAACAATACTTCCTAACCTCACTGTGTTTTTTGGTGCGTTGTACCGATCGAGATCAATCCGAAACTAACGGCAGATTAAAAATGAAAACATGGAATGCTGGCATACTCTAGAAATGTATAGTTTAATATTGCTTCTTGCTCCATTGCTTATTATTAAATTTGAAAAAAATCCTCATTCAAATGTACCTCATTTTTTCTGACAAGGTACATATAACAGTATAAGGTTAGTATGACTCGAACTTTTTATCTTGCTATTCAAACCTTTAAATGACGGTTATTTTTTATTATTAAAGAACCCGCCAAAAGTCTTACATGGTCATTAAGGATAAAATCCTTTGTCAGATCTGCAATATTAACAATAATATCTGCAAGCAGGTTTTTGAAAATGTTTGGGCATATAATGTATAAATAAGTCTACATTTTGCTAACAATTCAACATTATTATATGGCTTTATACTCTCATTACTTATTTTTTGTATGGCTAACATTGAAGCTTTTTTTACCTATGCACGTGGACTAATATTTTGACGCATGCCTAAACCGGGGTTATGTAAAATCCATTTTCCCCATCTAATAAACCATTACCGAAATGAAAGACCCTTTATAGATAGGCTTTGAAGATTATGAGGCAATCTATCAGTTTTTTGTTATTGTCTTTGTTTTGTAAGGAAACGAGAATGCTTCAATGGTGGAAAATGAGATAGATAATCGGTCCTTCTGGCATTTTCTTTGGTTAGATGTAATAATGTATGTAATTAGAAGAGGTGTTAATAAATATTAAATTAATTTTATTAACTAACTCTAAAGACTATACACATACAACTTACAAAATAGGCAAAAAATACGTTAAATTTAAACATTTATTGTCATGATTAAGAGAATGTGTGTAATGTGTTATTATATACAGGGATGGCCAAAGGTCTGGAATAAAATTCATATTTTTTTGAGCAGGTAATGTTTTCAAAAAACGCTGAAACAGGGTAATTGATTTTGAGTTTTTCACATTTTTCTAAAATAAAAAATAATTTAACGACCCCCTAACCCCCAGTTACCCCAACTTTTTTTTTCAAATGGAAACCTATGTCGTGTGGGGGCTCATTGAAAAGCACATGAAAAATGGGAACCAGCCATACCAAATAAACAAGTTTTATGTTTGCAACAACCAGGTTTTTTTAAATATGTAAATTAAAACGTTTTTATAAAATTAAACTTCATGAAATTCTATTCACAGGTGATTTAAAGCCGCAAATGTTAAAAATGTCCTCCATTTACTGTATGACATTCTCCTAGGCGATAGTAAAAGCCGTCAACAGCATTACGAATGACTTCAGGTGGTATATGTTACGTATCTCTGTCGTGATTTTGTGCTTTAGATCTTCAATATTGTCCGGTCTATCTTGAAAAACTCTTTCTTTCAAACATCCCCAAAGAAAGTAATCTAGGGGCGTTAAGTCGGGGGATATTGGTGGCCATTCAATTATACCGGGTCTCCCAATCCAACCATTTGGAAACATTTGATCTAAGTACCTGCGAACATTAATACCAAAATGTGGAGGAGCTCCATCTTGTTGGAACCAAATTCTTTCATCCTGTATATCGGGATCTATTCTATGAGGAAAAATCTGAGCTGGCGCAGGTATCAGTTCGAATGTTAGGAAGTCTAGGTAGCGTTCGGCCGTAAGGTTTTCTTTAAAAAAAATGGACCCAAAATTCTATTGTTGATAATACCGGCCCATACATTAAGTTTTTGAGGACGCTGCGTATGCGCTTCTGATATCCAGTGTGGATTTTCCTGAGACCAAAAGCGATAATTGTGCCTATTAACCACTCCGAAAAAAATATATCCAGTGGACAGTCATGGTTGTCGTCACACCGTCTCGTAATTTCCTCACAAAATTCCAAACGCCTATCATAATCTTCTCCCAATAGCTCTTGATGATGATATTTCTCTTTATCTAAAAACCTTCAAATTGTACTTCGAGAAATATCCTGACTACGAGCCATTGAAACCACTGAAGTATGAGGATTTCAGCAATTTCTAATGCTATGTCCAATTTTTTATCGTCATCCAAAACAACTCTCCGACCAGATTTGGGTAAATCACGTGCTGTACCGCGTTCCTCAAATTTGTGAAATATTTTACTACTACTACAGTAGTTATTTTATAAGGCCCTAAAATCCTGGTTATTGCAAACATAAAACCTGTTTATGGCTGAATTTAATTTTTCATGAGCGTTTCAACGAGTCCCCAAGACATAGGTTTCCATTTGAAAAAAAGTTGGAGTAACTGGGGGTTAGGGGGTTGGGATTTTTTTTTATTTAACCGAAAAATATCAAAAACTCAAAATTAGTTATAGTGTTTCAGCGTTTTTTGTCAAAGTCAAAGTCAAACAAAAACATTGCTTGCTCAAAAGGTATGAATCACAGGATAACTCAGAAATCGCAAAGCAAGGGCTGATTTACATGAATTTTCAATAATATTGTTACTACACTGTGACTACACTACACAAAACTCAAATCAGGACTAATAATAATTAATTACTAACTGCCTGCTCTCATATTTCCGATAACGAAACATTTGGCAACTAAAAAATTACAGAATAATTGAATATAAAAGTGAGGGTTGCAGACAAGGAATGACCAATAATTGATTTTATATATTCAGTCAAAACCTTTGCACTAAGTGTTGTCAAAAGAAATAGCAGTTTCTAGCAATTTCCTTTGGTGTTGTCAAGTTGGCCCTATTATGAAAAACATACTTAGATAACTCGGGTAGAAAAACTTATATTTGTTGAATATTTTTAACACACGTATTGAAAGCTATTATCATTATAACTTTATTTGAACAAATGGTGTCAATTTAACATCATATTTGACTTGACACCATCAGCCAGCACTTAACATCAAAAAAGCCTCATATTTTAGCTCTATCAGAAACAAAAGTGAAATCATGCACTACACATGTTCATTTGAATATACCCGGATATGTCCTCCTACTCCGGATTTCGACATAACTGTGGATTAGTTGTTTTATACGAGACGATTTATGTTGTCAACAAGAAGAAACATGCGAACCTAAGGACTTCGATGTCATGTGGTTCAAATTAAGCACAGCTCGAGCAACCAAATTCATTTGTTGCTTGTCGACTACCTAACGAACACCAATATAAACGGCTTTTCTCAAATCTTGGCCATAACATTTATTTTCTGTAGATCAACTATCCAACGGCAGAAATTGTCATAGTAGGGGACTTCAACGTACATAAGATCGACTGGTTGAAACACTCCAACAAAAACGACGGTGAAGGATGGGAAGCCGAGACTTTTGCCATAAGTCAACAACAGCTGGCTAGCGAACCTACCAGGATTCCTGAGCGTAACTGTCCAACCTTCTTTGCGCTCATCAGACCAAAATCTTATCTCCGCAACCTGTGCACTTGCTATCAAAACACAAGAGCCACAGGTTTCCCGAAAGATTTGGCACTACAAATCTGCAAAATGGTATGATCATCGTGAGTTTTTCCTTGGAAAAAGTTTGCTTTATAAATCAGAATACCTCTGAATCTGCAATCTGCTGATGAGATAACTCAAGTTATCATACCTGGTAAACCTTCATCCCCTCTCATATGAAACGGATCTCAAACAGTAAGCCATGGTTTGGGAAAAACTGTTCAAGAGCGGTCAATGCTAGAAATGTCGCTTATCGCAAATAGCGCCGATGTAATGAACGCCGATTTACCCTATTCCTTTACTTACTGTGAATTCGGCATTTTCTTCACCTCCTGTTCATTATCTATAACCGGGTTCGCAGTACCAGTGTGTTGACACCCTATTTCGTTGTAAAATAATTCACCTATACACTTGGGCAACCACCCATATTTCGCTACCTAGTTGAAAACCACTTTATGTCTCTTACCAGTACTTAATTCCTATTCTCAGGTATATTAAATATAATTAAATGAATGTAGGCCACATCAGTGATGTTTTAATAAAATAATTGAAAAGGAGCATTTTACTACTGGCTAAATTTATTCGCTTATTTTTTAATATGACCTCGTATCTACCGCGCCAGACAATCAGTGGGAAAATCATTCCCACTAACGCTCAAAGATGGCGTCACAGATTACTGAAATTTAAAACTTAGGCACTTAGCACCTTTGAAATTTATTCGTCTATCATAATTGAAAATCCACTAACGCTCAAAGATGGCGTCACAGATTACTGAAATAAAAAATTTAGACACTTAGCACCTTTAAAATTTATTCGTTCATCATCATGGCATCTTTTAAAAATTAAAAGCAGAAATCTTGTATTTTGGCACTTAGCATCTTTCTACATTATGGTCTTCAATTATTTAGTGGGATTTTTTTTTATTAGCGAATACTACAGCAATAAGTGTTTCCCAATATACAGGCACTCTACGCCTCATTATTTAAATTAGACTTACTATCTAACTTGAGCACTGAATTGTTTTACTGAAATACTCATGAATTTCTTGCACACAGACAACGAGAAATGTTTTCAAATATACAAGCAATCTACACATTATATTTTAAAACTAAAATTTATGTCTAAGGAACACTGAAATGTTTTACTGAAATTCTCATGAATTTCTTGCAGACAGATGAGACAGACAACGATAAATGCTTTCAAATCTATCAGCACTCTACACATTATGACTTAAAACTAAACTTACTGTCTATCGCTTAATGTTCACCCGTAACCTGCTACTGAAACCTTTATTGCTTCTGTTTGACCACTTTTCCCCTCGACGGTAGACGAATTTCAACAACGATTCTTCGCATTACTTTTTGAACCGACGACATGAATTTACTTGATTACTTAGTTATTTCCACGAGCCCTTAAACTGAAAGGCACTACTTTCGGTTTGGGTTAGTCACGACTAAGACCATAGTACCGACTAGAAATTTAAGAATTTATTTTTTTAAACTTATTAACTAATTCTCGGCATAGCGACCCTACTGCAACTGGTTTTGAGAATAAGACTGATTTTTCTTCGATAAGGTCACGCTTTTATAATAGGTTTTTGACGCATTTTGTCCCCCAGAAAATCCAGAATCTCTGTACACCTGCATCAAGAAAACACGTGATGTTACGCAACTTTGCCCTGATTTCGGCGAAATCACGGTTCGAGTTCTAATTGGTTATATTTTCCATCCCTCCGAAGAATTCTGTATTTTTCCATACCTAGCTTTGGCTTTTTAGTTCACACCTGTGTTCAAAGTTCAAGAAATGTTCGATCCTTATAAGGTAATATTCTTTTTTTTTTCAATTTAATTCGCTGGACGGGAAAATAGAACCGCCCTTACCAATGAGGATTTTTTAGAGCAAGGTTTGGGGAACCAGCGTAAGAATTTGTTAGACCGCAGTTGATCTCTTTTTTAGTTACTTTTGTCCTGCGTTCTCCTGTAGTCGAATACAAAAGTATACGTCACCGCGTTTTCAAATCGGATCCCGAATCATGTGCAGTTAAACAACATGCCGTTTATTGAAAGTTATTTCAAAGGTAAGTGGCTTTATTAATATTTATTTTTATTTTGTATTGAACGAGTCAAGTGCTTTTGGCTTACGCTTCCCTTAGGTAAAATAACTAACCCCTTATATTCTTTTTGTTGTCGCGATTCGGGTCTTACTTCCTGAAAGTTAAACTTCAATTTGTTTATAATTTTTGTTAATTAAAATAAACTTATTATTTTATTTGAACGTTTTCTCCCTGGGTTACTTCATTTAATTTTGGAACGATTAAAATTAAATTAAAATTTGTATTTATATATTTTTTAAACAAATTGTTGAAGCAAATAAATCGGGTACCCTGTTCCGACCATTACACCGAGATCCGACAGCCAAAAATCAAAATATATTCATCACGACTAGACACCACTATAAGCGGACCATTAACGAGAACAAAAATGGATATGACGAGCTGCATCTCAAGGAAAGACTCCTCAATTATCGCGAGAGTGAATTCCTCAATGCCAGGTCTGGTATTTCGTCAACGCGAAGTGAAACGAATACTCAAAAGCCTAGACACTAACAAGGCCAGAGCCTGGTGGCATTCTCTAAATAGTGCTTAAGAAATGTGCTGCTAAACCAACAGCTCTACTATGCAGGCTTTTCTCTCTATCATACCGAATTGCATGCTTTGCTTCTAGCTGGAAATGCGCTCAGATGCAACCAATCCCGAAGAAAGGCAAAAAAGCGATTCCAAATAGCTACCGTCCTATTGCCTTAGTTCCCATCATGCTCAAAGTCATGGAGAAACTGATCAACGAACAGCTCTTAAACTATCTCGAATCGGCAGGCCTCATAAGCGATCGCCAGTATAGCTTTCGCAAGTACATAACAATGGGAGATCTCCTGACTTACGTGACCTACCTGTAGACCAAAGCCATCGAGAGATACGGCGAATTTCGTGCAGTGACTTTCGACATATTCAAAGTTTTTGATAGAGTGTGGCATGACGGATTTTTAAGCAAATTGACTGCATACGGACTACCGTCAGCACTGCTTATATGGCCTTCCAATATCTTAAGGGATCGAAGCATCCGAGTCGGTATTGAAGGTCATTACTCAGAGGAATCTAAAATTAATGCCGGAGTTTCTCGAGAGTTTATATTATCTCCCACACTGTTCCTATTCTATATCAACGATCTTATTAGACAGGATAAACTATTCTATTTACAGCTTTGCGGATGGCAGCAGCAGATTGCCGCCATCAATGAGGATATGAACGCTATCGTGGAATGGAGTCAGGAAACCAATGCCCAGTTTAACGCAGGAAAGTCTCAAGCAGCTGTCTTCTAAAAAAAAAACAAACATCGCAGGACCTGACTTATCAATGACAGTACAAACAGTGACTCTGGCGTCATCCATAAGCTTGCTTAAGTAATCACATCACCAAAATCGCCAAGGTAGCATCACAAAAGCTAGGAGCACTTTATAGGGCAAAATAGTTGTAAACAACTCATCAGCTCTTACTGCTCTATAAGGCCCAGTTAAGACCATCTCTGGAATATTGTTCCCATGTGTGTAGCTCGGCACCCAAACACTTGCTCCAGATATTAGATTCTATACAGAGGAGAACAGTCTTGCGGATGACCCAGAGTTGACTAAAGACCTTGATAGTCTTGAACTGTGGCGGTCTGGGCCAGCACCTGATTTATTTAAAGAAATGTTTCAACGATTTGTTTAAAAATATGAATAAAAAATTTTTAGTTTTATTTTATTTGCTCAAAAATTAAATTACGCCTCGAATACAACCCAGGGAAAACCGTTCAAATAAAATAATACGTTTATTTTAATTAACAAAAATTATAAACAAATGGAAGTTTAACTTTCACGAAGTAAGGCCGGAATTGCGAAAAAAGAAAAGGGTTACTTATTTTACCTAAAGGAAGCGTAAGCCAAAAGCACTTAAACCCGTTCAATACGAAATAAAAATAAATATTAATAAAGCCACTTACCCTTGAAGTAACTTTCCTCATACGGCAGGATGGCTAACTTCATACGAATATGGGATCAGATCCTAAACACACGGAAGACTTGTACTTTAAAAAATTTCGACTGCATGTTATTATGCTACTAGAACACTAACATCAAGAAATAGCAATATGAAACGCAAGTCTAACAACTCGGGG
>JAEQML010052386.1:0-42647 GCA_016904865.1 Pissodes strobi
AAAGACATCAAAGTTACCTTGTGGTGATCGGTAAACAGTAACAACTCCCAAGTTAGGCCGCTTGAAATAAACACCAGCAATTTCTGCATGCAATTCCACTGAGATGTCCATCAGATTCATCGCTGCACAGTCCAGAGAATCTCCAGCCAGAATGCAAACACCACCATGAATCATATCAGACCTGCAAAAACCAGAGATGACAGTGTAACCCGGCACACTGCAAGCCTCAAGCTCTCTACTACTAAGCCAGTGCTCATTTATACATACACAATCAATATTATACTCATTACAAAGAACTTCAAGGTCTGATAACTTATTTCTCATACATTGGATATTGAAATGGAATAAAGCATATTAATTTTTATTTAAATTGATAATGGTAGTTGTGGAACCTGGTACTTGTTGGGAGCCTCTGGGAGGTTTGTTTTCTCTGAGCGCAGGCGTTGTAGGTTGAGAAAATGGTTTATCACGGTACCCATCGGCCAGATACTGGGAATCATGATATCCTGTTTTTTGGAAGTTGGTACTCCCAATTTAAATGAACTGTACAGATGGTCCTTCCTGGTTGACATCTTCACGCAGTTACATCCTTCATTCAGGTTCAACTCCCGCAGAAAACCTTCAACTTGTTCCGGCTTTGTATCAAGCAAAACCGGAGACCATGACACTTGGGACAAATCTGCCGCATGAATTAAATTTACCCGTTCACTCGTTCCCCTAGTGGGGAAAGGTCGCTTGTTTTTCGATGTTTCTACCTTCCTTCGCCTAGAAGTGACTTCAACCCATTCACCAGCATCATCGCTGTTCCTCCTTTGCTGATGATACTACAGTCCTGACATCACCAGGATCCAACACAACTTGAAAACCTTGTAAGGGAGGACTTAGAGGCGATAAAGAACTGGTGCAGTGCCAATAGACTGAGCTTCAATATCAAAAAGACCAGTACTATAAATTGTAAGGGGGATCTGGGAGAAATATCACTGGATGGTCAATTAATAAGGACTAGCAGTTCCAATAAGTTTCTAGGATTGCATTTGGATGCTAAATGCTAAATATGAATCTCACATCTTCGAACTGTGTGGCAAATTGTCAGCGGGTTGCTATGCCGTTGGACTGTGAAATGTCATTTGGGCAAGTCTATTGCCAGGACTGTCTATTTTGCTGTTGTTGAGAGCCACCTGAGATACGGTATTGCATTTTGGGGTTGCTGCTCACTAGGTCTGTTTAATCGGGTCTTTGTTAGTCAGAAAAGAGCCTTGAGATGCCTCTGTGGTCTGAATCGTGATAAATCCTGTAGGCCTCATTTTATTTCAGAAGGTATTGACCTTGGCATCTCTTTTTATACTAGAATCTGCATGTATAATATTTTGAAAATACAAAAACAACATTTTCAATCACTCTCACCCGTTACATGTATCTGTATCTGGGTGATGACGTGCCGACTTCGAAAAATTGTGATAGTTGTGGGCGTAGCGCCACTGCAAATATAAAATGCAGGGGTTGTAACGCCATTTTTCGCGCATCGTGTGCCGTACGAGTAAAGGGAATAAGAGTTACGGGCTATAATGAGCTTGTTTGCAAAAATTGTGATTCCGGTTCTGACGACAATAACATAACCTCACTAAAGGAACGCTGTGAATTTGTATCCACTCTCGTCCTAGAGACCCAGGATAAGAACTTTTTATTAGCCGAGAACAAGTACCTGCTTGAGGTAAAAATTGTTTTTCTTGAGGAAAAAGTCTATCGCTTGGAAAATGAGCATTCAGCGCGGGAAATCGGTTCGTCCCAAAAGGTAAACAAACAACAATCAGCTGTGACTATTTTGACAGATGAAGTTTTGACATGTGACATTAACTCTGCTTCTTCTTCTACTTATGCCTCGCCCATTGGGCGTAATGCCAACACTGGACTAAGCATTCAGAGTCCAAAGCCAAGAAATTCAACTCTTAAAAAAATCGATCGAGATTTATCGATTCTTATTCCTGAAACTCCTAACAAAAAGCATTTGATTCGAGGTACAGGTGTATTTGATGACTCAAACAATTTTGCCGCTGAGTACAAGCAGAGACCTTCCCGCGATAGAGCTTTTGTTTATGCTGGAAACATTAGGTCTGGTATTTCTGCGGAGTTCATCTCTGACCACATTCGGAAGCACTGTCCAGATGTCCAAGATGATATTGTAGTAGAAAAGCTGTTTCCAAAGGCCAAAAATTATCTTTTAAGATTGCAGTAAGATTTGGGCATAAAGATTTGATAATGAATCCTAAAATTTGGCCAACAGGTGTTATAGTCCGTAGGTTTTGTATCAGATCTTCTGAGAATAGTGATGTGCAACCTGACCAGCAGAATTTTTCTCGAGTGATGCCCCAAAAGTCAGGGGAATAGCAAGGAACCTTCCAGGTAATGAACTTATATACTCAGTTTATTATCAGAATGCTGGAGGTTTCAAATCAAAACTGCAAGAATTTCAGAGAAGCGTGAATTCCTGCTTTTACGATGTATTGGCTTTTAGTGAATCTTGGCTAACCAGTGACTAATATTTTTACAAATAGTCAGTTTGGTTTCAGAAATAATCACTCCACTACTCTAGCTATCGTGGACCTGCTTGAGTACATATCAGGGGCTTTTGATGAGAGGCAATATGTCAACATGACATGTTGCGACTTATCGAAGGCCTTTGATTGTGTGTCTCATGACATCCTAGTTAAAAAACTAAAACATTATGGGTTAACTAAGGAAAGCACGTTACTTATAGGTAGCTATATGAGAGACAGGCAAAAATGTATGTTTAATAATAAAACTTCCGGAGAATGGAGCCGACTAGATCATTAGGTACCTCAGGGGTCTATTCTGGGGCCACTATTCTTTCTCATCTATATAACTGACATTGTTGGGGCAGCTCCTGATGTAAAATTTCTACTGTTTGCTGATGATACATCAATTGCTAGTCGGGACAGTAACTGTGATGCTCTTAATCAATTTATAACTGGGAGGCTTGATGACCTTAAGGTATGGTTTAATGCGAACAGACTGACCCTCAATAATTAAAAAAACTGTTAGTATGACTTTTGGACTCCGTGAAATCAGCCATTTAAATCCTTTAAAAGCAAAATTTCTTGGTGTGCATCTTGACCCGGCGCTGACATTTGAGGGTCATTGATTATGTTGCTGGTCGACTGAGAGGGAGTGTATTTCTCCTCAGAAGTCTGTCTCGTGTTCTGCCCAGGGCTGCTCTGCTGCAGACGTTCCATGCGGTATTTCAATTGGTTGCTGGGTATGCCATTCTGGTCTGGGGTCATTCAGCTCAGGCAAAACGTATCTTTGCTTTACAGAGAGGGGTTGTGCGGATTGTTGCAGACTTGGGATACAGGGAGGGGGTCAGAGAGAGCTTTATTGAACTAAGTATACTTACGCTACCTTGTAGATACATCTATGAATGCCTCTTATACTGTCACAAGAACAGAACTATGTATTTCTCAAACAACTCTTACCATTCTTATAATAATCGATTGGGAGACAATTTTAGAATACCTTTTCACAGACTTTAGAGGTCAAGAATTTCTATTAATTATTACTGTCCAATGCTTTATAACAAATTACCTGCTGCAACAAAAAACCTGCAAGAGCCTCCTTTTAAATCAAGAATAAAAACATTTCTCATTTCACAAGCTTTCTTTAGTGTGGATGAATTCCTTGATGCATGATCTTCTGTGATATAGCATATTGATCTGCCTTTGTTAATTTTATTGTATTTTTTAATCATTTCACTCTATTTTGTAAGTGAATTTTCTGTTATTTTATTCTATGCATGCTAAGTAAACTGTCTTGATTGGTGTTGTAGTGAAATTTTAATATAGCTTAAGATGTTTTGTTTTTTAAAATTGTATAATAACTTATTAGTTAAAATTTTATGATTGATTTTTTTCCTGACGTCAGTAAAAATGCTTTATGTATTTATTAACTGTAATATATATTTGAATTTGATGTATCGGACTCTGAACTTGGTTTAACGGACTTTGATGTTTTTTGCTGGATCGAGACATGAATACTTCTTCAAAGAAAAGGGAAGGAGGGGTGCTGATAATATCCAGAAAATATTTAAAAGCTATGAAAGTAGAGCTGGCTGAAAAGGGTGTGGAGCAGGTTTTTGTTGCTGTCGACCATGGTGATGACTCCTGGATTTGCGGATGTCTCTATATACCTCCGGCTTCCAACGAAGAGATATATCAGAGACACTGCGATTCTGTTGAAGATATAAAGGAAAGGTATTCCAATGCTAAGATGATCATGGTTGGTGATTACAATCTACCTGAAGCCAAGTGGAGTGTAGATGGGAAAATAGAGTCAAAATCGTAGATAAAACCCGATTAGTGTATGGCGGTCCATGAGGACACCCTAACCTCAACAAATGAAGCTAATAAAAACGAAATCAGTCTCCTACATGCGTTAGTTGACGAACTAAAGAGTAAAAATGTAATACTTGAAGAAAATATTAGCCTTCTGAAGGAAAGGGAAAGTGAAATCCAGAGCAAAAAAGATGCAAATCCCGCCAATATCAAAGATGCAAAACAAGCCAAGGATAATGAAAACATTAATAACGGCAAGTCTAATAAATTCCCAAATAGACTTGACAGACGCAAACGCCCGCCAGATGACACTGCGGCCGCGTTCGATGATCCAAATTTAAAAAAATTGCCAAATGACCGTGTTGATGAGGAGACACTTAAAAATAAACAAGAAGAAGAACCAGATTCTGTTGCTAAAATGCAGCAAAAGCCATCTGACAAAAAGGAAGAAAACAATGCTCTGAAGGTTAACCCCATTCTAAATCCAAATGATGAAGAAAATCAAGATAACCTCCAAAATGACGATTGGACCTTGGTCAATAATAGAAAACGACAATTCAAAACAAACTCTCAAACAAAAATCACCAGACCTGAACCAAGACAGGGTACTGGAGAAAATATTAAAGATCTTGCTGCTGCCACCGCAAGACAAGCATGGATTTTCATTTCAGGTCTGGACCCTAAAACCAAATCAGATGATATACTAAAATATCTTGAAAATCTTAATCTTTCAAAAGGATGTACCTGTGAAAAGATGAATACAAAGAAGGACCAAGTAAAAAGCTCCTTCAAGCTAGGGGTGCCTGCTGATAAGAAGGATGCAATAATGTCAACCGATATTTGGCCGACAGGTGTACTTATTAACCATTTTCGGAACCTGCAACGCCGGCACTCACAGAAAACCAACGTGGGGCCCAGGGTATAATAATCTCTAGCATTCTCAAACTTCTTCATATTAATATACAGTCCCTATGAGGCAAGGTAAACTTGCTTGAGGGGATCTTAGAGGATCAATCGGCTAACATTGTTTGTCTTAGTGAACACTGGCTCGGCTGGGAGGAAGTTGAACTAATACATATTGCAAAGTATGTCAAGGCTGCAGCTGTCTGTAGAGAAGGTACTCGAGGTGGGGGCTCCGCAATCTTTCTGGATCCTTGTTTGGAATATCTGGCCCCGACTGAGGTGAGTGCACTATGGTGTGTGGAGAAAACTGTTGAGATTTGCTCAGTCTTTGTAAAGAACTTTAAAACTTATATTTTAAATTTGTACAGACCCCCATCTGGTAGCTTTGATGACTTTTTGAGGTTGCTTGACGCTGCTTTGAGTGTGATTGGCTGTCATAACAAAATGATAATAACTGGGGACTTTAACATTCATTTTGGCACTGATGCAAGGGAGTGCATTGAGTTGTGCTGTCTTTTAAATTCATATGGATTCAGACAGATGATAACTCATCCTACTCGGCACAGAAAATGTCTTGATAACATATTTATAAATTTTAACCATTTAAATTGCAATGTGTCACAAATTGAAACATCTATTTCAGATCATTTAGGGCAAATTATTGAAATACCAATTAATACACAAAAAACCTACTTAAAAAATACAAAAATAACTTTTAGGCCATTAACTCAGACTGGCAGGTTAAAATTCTTTAACTGTGTTCAGCAGATTGATTGGGGTTTTGTTACTGACCGACTGCTGCTAGATACAAATGTGAAATTTTCTGTTTTCACTGAGAAGCTATCAAATGCTTTTTTTGAATGTTTTCCAGAGAAAACTTACTTAAAGCGAAATGATCAAAATCGAACCATTAACTAGATACAAATGTGAAATTTTCTGTTTTCACTGAGAAGCTATCAAATGCTTTTTTTGAATGGGTTCCAGAGAAAACTTACTTAAAGCGAAATGATCAAAATCAAACCAATCAATAACTGGCTTAGACCTGATATCATCAAGGGGACCTTGGTTTAACTCTTGACTGTAAACTATCATTCATAACACATATCAGAAATGTGGTAGTGAGAGCTATGAGTGTGTTAGGTTTTATTCAGCGTCTTACTGTTGTCCTCTCAGTTCATGCTTTGAAGGTTTTGTATTGTGTCCTGGTTCGACCTAATGTTAGTATGGGTCAGTCATATGGTCATCAAATTATCAGGTACATATTCAATATATAGAGCGAGTTCAGCGGAAGTTTGTCCGAATTGCTGCCTATAGAATGGGTTTGGTGAGGGAGGAATTTGCTTATGAGGAAATTCTTTCACGATTGAACTTGGACTCTTTGGAGGTCAGGCGAGGGATGCTCGATGTGGCTTTCTTACATGGGATTCTTAACAGTCGTATTGACTATCCTGGGTTGGTAGAGATTGACTTCAATGTTGCAGTCAGAAGAAATCGTCACACCTGTGCCTTTAAAATTCCGTTCCACCCGACTAATTATGGTTGTAATGAGTCGCTTACTAGAATGCTTCTTAAGGCCGATCAGTTAATACTGGAACAGGATATTTGTCTGTTTAACATCGCGCTTCGCAGTCTTAAGAGCAAATTAAGAAATGTTATATAACTTTATGGTGATCTTTTAATCTTTGTTTTATTGTGTACATTTTATGTATAGGATTAGTATACTTTTAATGCTGTAATTTTTATAGATATGAATTTTATAGTTTTATTATAATTGATCTTCCCTATTGGAATTTATTGTAAATGGATCAGCCGTAAATAAATAAATAAAATAAATAATAAATACATGCTGTTAATACTAGAAGCTCACACTTTGTTTCTTCACCCGTTCCTTCTTCTTCTCTGATTAAAAACTCTATATTTTATAATTCCAAGAAAATGTTTAATCATTTGCCATTGGAATTGAGAAGCCTGAACAGTTATGTGAAATTTAGGAAAAGGGTCAGAGGCCTTCTGGTGTCACTTGCATGTTATTCTGTTGAGGACTACTACGGGCATAAATTGATTTGTCTTATTTTATTGTTTTAAATTAGTTTTAAATATTTTGTTTCTGTTATGTGCCTACCTGCTTTTAACGTTTGTAATTGGGTCTGTGTGGAAGACTTCTAATTCTGTTTCTTTGTGATTGATTTTAACTATATTTTTATTAATCTATTTTTAACCAATTTTTTGTTGTATTGACATGTTAAGTTTTATTACTGTATTATAACCTTTAGTCTTTAGTGTATGACTATTTTAAGTATTTAGCAAACTGATGACCTTTTTTCCAGCTTTGTCAATGAATTTCTTGAAATTTATGATAATAAAGCCTTATTTGATTTGATTTGACTTGATTTTCCTTTATTACATAATTTACTTTTTTTTTAACTAGGTTTCTATTAGTGAAAATATGGAATTGCATGCATTTGCACTCCTCCAAAGCCTCCCAGGAAATCAACAAATGACAACATATTTACTTCTGCTGTTTTACTTGCCACAAAGTCAAACTGCTGGCTGATTAGCTGTGACTGTATAGAGGATGTTAAGAAATGGCATACAAAGTTTTCAAATTTCTTTGGTATGGAACTTAGAATATTAATAGGCCTATAATTTTCAACCTGTAAGCTATTTCCAGATTTTGGAATTGGCATGATAAAGCTAGTTTTCCATACACTAGGAAAAGTACCAGTGTTCATGAATAATTGAAAATCAGGAAAAGTGGGCGAGCCAATACAAAGCTAAAGACTCTTAACCCTTTGTTGGTGTGGTGGGGTATGGCATACCCCATAGCATGTGTTTCAATGAGTAATTTTAATATTTTTTTTCCTGTGGCGCCTTCTAACTTCTAATAGCTTAAGCTAAGACATTACTTGATAAAATGTGCAAATGCGCGCGACAGAATTTTTATTTATTTTATTTTATTTATTTTATTTATTTATTTGTCCAAGAGGAAAAAATATCCCAACAAGGGACAAAAAAAATATACATTTCAAATACTTAGTTACAACAATTTCCAAACATAATCAAAGATTCCAAGCACCTATGACAGACAATGCACCAACATAACAAACCAAAACATAGGTAAAAACTACAGTAACATACACATATATCACCCAAAAAAAAGAATTTAAAAGTAAAAGTGATTATATAAATAAATAAGAACAAAAATTCAACATCCAACCACCCCCAAACCTTATAACACTCATACAGGGGCTAAACGCAATGCAGGAATAACATTACATATTTTAGACTTAAAGGTCTTGATCGGCATGGATAAATCCAGATTAGTGACTGCATTTATTTTGTTAAACCAATTGCAGAAACGATAAATAGGCGCTTTCTTATATATATTTGTGTTGGCAGTTTCAAGATAAAATTGACAAGGCCTGCGAGTGTTAAATGAAGGGACACAGAAGTTTACCTGACCAAGCAGCTCAGAGGAATCAACATCATTGCCAGTTAATTTATGAAGAAATACTTGGCTAGCCCGTATAGTACAGTCCAGTAGAGAGAGAAGGTGAAATCTCTCAAGCAGTAAATTTTGAGGTATACCCCTTTGCGGGTAGACTCCATCCACTTAAAAGTATAGGTATTTTAGAAAGCGACGCTGCAAGTATTCCAATCTATCAATATGGACTTGATAAATAGGAAACCACACCAATGAGCAGTAATGAAGCTTAGATTTTACTAGGGAGTTATATAGCGTCAGTAAACTGGAAGGATCTTTAAAAGATGAAGTTTGTCTAATTAAAAACCCCAAAGTCCTCAATGCAGATTTTGTGACATAATCTATGTGTTCATTAAACGTCAATTTCTTGTCAATAATGACACCAAGATCCTTGACAGATGTACAGTCCAGGAGGACAGAGCCACCAAGCAAGTAATTATGAGTTAGTTCTTGTGATAAAATTGAAATGGTCATTTTCTTACATTTGGAGATATGGAGATCGAGTTTATTGTTCTCACACCACTTGGATATGTTAGTTAAATCTTGCTGTAAGAGCAAGCAGTCACTCTCACAAGTAATAACTTTAAAAACCTTCATATCATCTGCAAACAGTAGACAATCACTATTTAAGGATAGGGTTATGTCATTTATAAACAAAGCAAAAATTAGAGGAGCCAAATTGCTACCTTGTGGGGCACCACTAGATGCAAGTTATTCCTCTGAAAGGTATCCATTATATTTCACAAATTGTGGTCTTTTTACCTTAGTAAAAAATTTCACCAGGTTGATATGAAGGCCAAATGATAGTAATTTAGATGCAACAAGACCATGGTCCAACCTGTCAAAAGCCTTCGAGAAGTCCGTATAAATCACATCAAGTTGATTCTTTGATTTAACAGCTGTATAAAGCACATAAGGTTAATTTGCGTTGACCTTTTGTGGAAAAAACCGTGCTGTTTGGAAGATATCAGGTTCTTCACTTGAGGAAAAAGTTTATCATAGATACAGATCTCAAAGGCCTTTGAAAAGTTAGATAGGATTGATATTGGGCGATAGTTTTCAACTTTGTTAATATCTCCATTTTTGAAGACTGGGCATACTTTAGCTTTTTTCCAAATATCCGGGAAAGTGTCAGAGCGAAGGGAAAGATTAAATATGAATTTTAATGGTTTACAGAAAACTTGAGCACAGTCACGCAATAAGAAGGATGGAACCTGATCAGGCCCAGCTGTTTTTTTATTTTTCAACTTTTTTAAAGGCTTTAGCACACCATCTTCACAAAGGTAGTTAACTGATATATTGTCATGCCCTTGATTTGTTAAATGTATTTGGTCAGATAGAGAAGTTGATGGATGCGACGACGATGAAAAGACACTACTAAAATATTCAGCAAAAGCGTTTACTATTTGGTCAGGGGAACTTAAGATTGAGTCCCTATGCATAACAGACCCAGGGATTCTAGACTTTTTGGATTTCTGTTTAAAATGGGACCAAAATTTCTTAGGGTCAGATTTAATAGATTTCTCAGTGCGAGAGATATAATTTTTATATGCAATGTCAACCTTACATTTGATGGTGTGCCTACTCTGTGAATAGAGAAGGTAGTCAGAGTACATATTAGTTTTTTCCATCTTGAATGTAGATTACCTTTTCTTTTTAGGGCTAAGATAATGTCCCTTGTATACCACACAGGTTATGAATATTTTTTGTTTTTTTTTGGTCTATAAACAGGAACAGACTCATCAAAAATTTCAGTTAGTTTATTGTAAAAAGACAAAACTGCAAAATCAATGTTTGAATGGGAGTATAGAAAGTTCCAGTCAGCCTCTGAGATGAGCTGATATAAAAGAGCGTAGTTGGCCTTATGGAAGTTGTATTTTCTAGATTGGGAGTTTGTGGCAAAGTTATTGGTTTGAGCAAGGGTATGTAGTGTATTTAAATTGATAGATATGTTGAGTGTAGGGTGATATTTGTCCTCCAGAACCAAAGGCACCTCTTCTTTAGTAACTATACAGGGAATATTTGAGAGAACCAAATCTAACATGTTCATATTATTGTTTATAATTGTGTTCAACTGAGTGAAATCAGCAAGAGCCATGAAGTCATGAAGGGCTGTTTTGTGGCAGTCGTAAATTAGCCGCCGTCAGGTTCACTTGGGGTATGCCATACCCCACCACACTTACTACGTAACTATTTTTAGCATTGCATTTAAACTTAGGTAAGTTAAAAATATATATTTTATTGACACTTTTTTGTTAAAATTATGCAGAATTTAATTATAAGCGTTCAAAATTTCTAAAAGAACTTGGATTGCAACTCCTGGGCGATTTTCAAAAGAAAAGAGAAACAAATACTCGCTTGCCATGAGACCAGTTTGCCAAGTCAGGGAAATCCACCAAAATCAAAATAAACGCCGAAGGGTATCCTCCAGGTGTATGATATGGCCCTAGAAGCAATGACAGAAAAACATTTTATGTTTGTGAAAAGTGTCGTTTTGCAATATGTATGGAGCACGCATATCTATTTTGTGAAAATTGTCAGGAATTAAGGCCTGACCTCGGGCCTGACTAAAAAAAAATAATAGGTACCCGATTTTGTATTTTTTTTAGTGTATAATGTTCGTTTTGTCCTTTACAAGAAAGTTCAATTTATTTTTGCGAAAGAAAGATATATATATTTTTTAAATTAACGTTACAGAACAATGTTTTTATTTCGTTGAAAATATATCATTACATTGTTTAATAAAGTTTACGAAGTAAATATAATTTTTGTAATAATTTTGTATTTTATTAACGGTTTAAAAGCAAAAGAAATATTAAATATTAACAAATCGTTCCAAAAAACGTAAAAAAGTTTGGGGTATAATAATAAATCTCTTTATTTAGACAAGTCTAATACAAATATTACAAATATAGTACAATATTACAAAATATAAATTAAAAAGTATACACTAACATTATTAAATTGTTTACACAGAAAGCAGTCTATCCAAGCGATTCCCCACCAAAAGTGAGCATATGCAAAAATATGCTAAAAACATGCAACATTCAATTGTTCAACTGCACCGTTCCCCCCCACAAGTAATCCCTAAGCCTCACCTTAAATAGTCTAAGGGTTGGTAAACCCTTAAGAGCTGTGGGCAAAGCATTAAAACTTATTAGCCCCTTGTGATACACAGCTTTTTCAGAATAAGCTCGAATTTCGTCATAACATAAAAATTGTCTCTATTTCTTGTTAAATGTTCATGAATAGCTCTATACGTAATTAATTTATTTGTCAAATAGTCTGGTGTCAGTCCATTCTTTATCTTATACACAAAAATCATGGTTTGATACTTAATGAACTTTTCGATTGAGAGCCAATTTAATTTTTCCAGCATATCAGTTATATGTCTGTCTCTCCCTTTCTTCAATATTATTCGCATAACCCTATGTTGTAATTTTTGGAGACGGCTTATCTCATTTTGGTTGGCCATGAAAAGTATTGTTCCACTATAGACTATGTGTGGTAAAATCAGTGTATTATATATTGTAATTTTAGTCCACTCAGAGAGTGATGTGGCTACTCTTGATAGGAAATTAACATGTCTTGATACTTTGTTAATAACATACAGAATATGTTCCTTAAATGTCAATGAATCATCAATTATAAAACCCAAGTACTTAACCTGTTTAACTACCTCTATGCAGTCTGTACCTATTTGAACTTTTAGTCCATTTTGATTATTTTGATATTGATTCTGGTAACTGGAACTACCAATCAACATAAATTTTGTTTTCTTAACATTAAGTTTTAAACTGTTATTACCAAACCATAACTGCACTTGCTGAAGTTCCAAGTTAATTTGATGTATTAAACTTTTAAGATCTTTTGAAACATAATAAAGAAGTGTATCATCAGCAAACAAGTGGAATGATCATTCTTCAATTACTGAACCTATGTCATTGATATACAGCAAGAACAATAATGGGCCAAGAGTACTACCTTGAGGGACACCATAACTATTTGTTTTTTCCTTTGACACAGTGCGATCGCTTTTTGTTACCTGTTTCCTATTATCCAAATAATCCACCAACCAATCAAGTGCTCCATCGACAATTCCATAAGCCTGTAATTTTGTTATTAATATGTTTCTGTCTAAAGTTTCAAACGCGCGCTGTAAATCCAAAAATACTGCTTCTATGACATAATTGTCATCTAGAAGATTTTTCCAATCATACAGTATATTTTGAATTGCTGTTTCACAGCTATGTCCCCTTCTAAATCCCGACTGATTTACCATTAAAATATTATTCAAAGTAATGTACTCCATCAGCTGGTTATACACCACCTTTTCTACAATCTTTTCAATTGTCGCCAACAGATTAATAGGTCTAAGATCACCCGCCTTTACAGACCCCTTGACTTTTTGAATTGGCAGTATTGTTGAGATTTTTAACAAAGTCGGTAATTTACCACATTCCAAAGAAGTATTTATTAAATTTAAGAGAGGATTTTTAATATTATGGTAGGTCGTCTTAATAAATTCTGCTGTGATATCGTCAGAACTTCCTTTGTTTGGCAAGGAGAAAACTATGTTATATAAACAATCAAAATCCATTAGTTGAAAGTAGCTGAAACGAATTGCAGATTGACTCTTCAACAACATTGGGTTGGAACCAATGTTGCCATTGCCTATATGGGATATAATATTTTCTATGCTGTTGGGTTGGGTTGTCAGATCTTCTGGGCATTTCATCTGATCTCTTAAGGGCAGCTCAGAATTGGTTTTTGCAAAATAAATTAGTTCTAAATCAAGAAAAAACAAATTGTGTTTTTTTTTCGAACAAAGCAGAATACTACTGAGAGGCCAGAGGAGGTTGTACTGAATAATCAAACTGTTTCTGTATCACCTAGTGTGAGATTTTTGGGAATCCATATAGAGTAGAGTAGAGTAGAGTAGAGTATTTATTAGTAATAACATACAATCATGTACTTTTACAAGTCAGCAAAAATAAAATTATCTAAAACTAAGATAAAATTGACAGTGAAAAAACCTATTGCTAAACATTTAAAAAAAAACATATATATATGATTGTATTAAATTGACAAAGCTAAAAACATTCATCAAATTAAATTACAGGACAAAATCAAAATTAGATCCGAAGTACTCCCCAAGTGAATAGAAAGCACCCGCCAGAAGATAATCCTTAACTTGTCTCTTAAATTGATTAAAATCAAGACTCTTGACAGATGTTGGAATACAGTTAAAAAATTTTATCGCTAAGTATCTGGTTCCATTTCTGGACCTTTCAAGCCGACCGAACTCTGGCACAAGAGAATCGTAATTTCTAGTTTGATAAATATGTTGTTGTGTTTTATAAAGATCTATATTTTGATGAACATGTAACAGGCACTGCATAATGTATACAGAAGGCAGTGTGAGAATCTTCAGGCTCTTAAAAAACCGTTTACAATCCTCCCGATAACCCTGTCCAGTGATTATACGAATACATTTTCGCTGCTGACCAAACACCTTATCTACATGGCAAGAATGTCCCCAGGAAAGGATTGCATATGTTAGTTGTGAGTGAAAGTTACTATGATATGCTGTAAGAAGAGTTTGCAAGGAGGTGACCTTAGCAAGATTTCTAAATAAAAAGAGTTGGCTGGATAGCTTTTGAGAAAGTTTCAGTATGTGCTGTTCCCAAGTAAGTCCCTGATCAAGATAGACACCAAGAAATTTTGCTTCCCGTGAACAATTTGCTAAGATGGGATGTGCAACAGTATTATGCCTTAGGGTGAAGTTCACTGTTTGTGATTTTGAGTTATTGAGAGAAAGACGATTAGCCAAAAACCACTCGAACAAACTGCTCTCTGTGGCCCTAAAATCCATATCATCAATCTGGGATGGGTGATAACTTTGATAGCATGTAGTATCGTCAGCAAATAGAACTGTGTTTATTGGGCCCTCCTGTGAAAATCCCAAGTCATTAATATAAATGAGAAATAGTATTGGACCCAGGACTGACCCTTGAGGCACTCCATACCTCAAAGGTTTTACATCAGATTTAAGCTGGTTAAAGGACACATACTGAAATCTATCCGATAGATAAGACTCAATCAATTGAATGGACATAGGATGAAAGTTATATGCATGAAGTTTTTTAAGAAGGATACTGTGAGTGACACAATCAAAAGCTTTTGTAAGGTCAAGGAATGAGGCAAGGGTATCGAGAAAGCCTTCAAATCCTTCCAAAATATTGCTTGTAAAATGGTCGATAGCAAGTGTTGTTGTCCTGTTCTTTCTGAACCCAAATTGAGCCACAGCAAAAAGCCGATTAGATTCAAAATAGTCATTAATCTGCTTCTTTAAAATTCTCTCAAATACTTTAGAAAGAATTGGTAAAAGAGAAATTGGACGAAAGTTATTGTGATCATCAGCCGAACCCTTACCTTTAAAGAGAGGTATGACTTTTGCGGTTTTAAACACTGAAGGAAAAATGCAAGATGAAATTGAGTAGTTCATTAACTTAGTTAAAGGTATAATAATGTTGTGTTTAATTGCTTTGATTATTTTTGTGTTCATTCCATCAGAGTCCTTACTGTGGCTATTTTTTAATTCATCAATTGCTCCTGAAACTTCATCCAAATTTGTTGGCTTAAACCTGAAGCAAGAATGATCAGAATGTGGTATAGAACTAAGGTATGTATCAAAAGATTGGTCAGTATGATTAAGTTTATTTATTTCATTTTCAGCTATGTCACAGAAGAAACTATTAAAACTATTTGCATTGAGTGGTGAATTTTTTATTGGTAAATTCTTATTTTTCGTGTTTATAAGGGACCACATAGCCTGCTGACGATTGTTAGAATTTAATATAAAATCATCATTAGATCTAATCTTTGCCTCATGTATAGCATGTCTGTATATAGATGAGAACCTGGATTGGGGTGAGCACCTGGGTGTTGTTTGCAGAAAAGTGAACATAGCATGTTACTCATTAAGAGTGATGTCAAAATACCTAAGTTTAGACCACCTTAAAACTGTTTATTTTGCAAGCATTTACTCGGTGCTCAGGTACGGTGTTATCTTCTGGGGTGGGGGGACTGATGTGGGCGGAGCATTCATTGCTCAAAAGAGAGCTATTAGAACCATGCTCAGGATGAGACCTCAAAATTCCTGTAGGGGGCGATTTAGGGAGCTTGGTTTATTGACATTGTCTGGTATATACATTTATGAGTGCTTGGTGTTCCTGTTCAGGAACAGAGATAAATTCGTGCAGTTTGTGCCGAATCACAGTATAGTCACTAGATATGTGGGTTTAAATTTTCCACTACATAGACTTACAGCAACAGAGAGGGGACCTACATATTCGTGTATTAAATTTTTTAACAAATTGCCAAATTATGTTAAATTACAGCAAAATTTTAATGGCTTTAAATCAAGTGTGAAAAGTATTTTATTAATTATAGAACCATACACTGTTAAGGAATTTTTAGAATATAGGTTTTAACTTGAGTGTATTGTCTAAGTAGTTCTTTTTAATGTGCATTTTACTTAGTTTGTTCAATAGGTATTTATGTTTGTCTTTTTTTTTTCTCTCTCTCTTGACAATAAAATATCTATAGGGGCAACTTATTATAATATATGCACTTTATTTTTTTCTGACACTTATTATTCAATTGTGGCAATATGATTTGTTTCTTGTATTGTGTACAATTTTTCTAATAAAAGTTATTTGAATTTAAAATAGTTATTTAAATTTTTTGCTATTTCCGTAGGGCTAGTACAAATTTCATCATCAATCTCTACTTTTTCTATATTATTTTTCTTTTTACATCGAATCAGTTGCCCTAATGGGTGATCTAAACATGCCTGATTATGGTCACATTAATAATAATCTAACAAATCTTTGCTTATAGTTTCAGCATATCACAGGTTTGTATCAAATGAATCAAGTAAAAAATAGCAATGGGAATACATTGGATGTCATACTTACTAACATTAATTGTAAAATCTCACTATCTAATGAACCTTTGACGACAGTTGATGAACATCATCCACCCTTGGAGTGTTGCTTTAGCATGGCCTTGGACAAGTGCACATCAAGGTTAGGAGGCTTACAACAATACAACTTTAAAAAAGCAAATTTCGCACTTATGTACGGTCTATTTTCAAGAACAGATTGGAGAATACTTTGGACCTGCAGGGATCCTAACCAGGCATTAGACCAATTTTATTAAAAGATATATGCAGTCTTTGATATGTGTGTACCAAAGACATGCATTAGGGTTAATAAGTATCCCCCTTGGTTCACAACGGAGATAATCATATAAATAAAAGCCAAGACTAGGAATCGCAAACTCTTTAGAAAAACAGGTATTATTCAATGTCAGTCAGATTATCTATCAATTAGAGATAGCTAAAAAACTAAAATAAAAAATGCCAAAAATGTCTATATTAAAAATTTGGAAAACAACATTACACAAGACCCATCACAATTTTTCAGGTATATTAATAACAAGAGAAAAAACTTCAGAATTCCAGGAAATATGAATTATAGGGGAGCACAGGTGCCTGAACCAGAAGTGGCAGAAACATTCGCACAATACTTTAAGAGTGTTTACTTGGATAATCAAACTGCAATGGACCCACTGGGTTCTAATTAGCGTTGGCAACAATGTCAATATAAATATCTCAGAAAAGCAGGTAATGTCTATTATAAACAAATTAAAAAACAAGAAAACAATGGGGCTAGATAACATACCTGCTTACCTAGTAAAAGACTGTAAATATGTATTTGCACCTATACTGACTTATATCTTTAATTTATGCATAAATACAGGTACTTTTCCTCTTATTTGGAAACAGTGCAAGATAATACCAATCCACAAAAAAGATGACAGGAATGATATCGCAAATTATAGGGCAATCAGCATCCTATCGAACTTCTCTAAACTCTTCGAGTCAGTTCTATATAACTTTATTTTTTCAGATGTAAGTGGATAAATTACACCTCTACAACATGGCTTTGTGCCAAAACATTCCACAAGCACAAACCTAATAAACTTAACACAATACATTTCTAATTCACTAGACAGACTCGATGAAGTACATGTTGTGTATATTGACTTTGAGAAAGCGTTTGATAGGGTTGGTCATTAATTATTAATCTATAAACTTCTTGAATTCAACATTGATATGCACTTAATTTATGTAATACAGTCATATTTGTCTCACCGTCAGCAAATAGTTGTGCATAATAATTATAGATCGGAACCATACCTGGCAAAATCAGGTATACCGCAAGGTTCGAACCTGGGCCCATTGCTGTTTGTGATCTTTATTAATGATGTCATAAAGAACAAAAAAAGTTCTGAAGTACTGATCTATGCAGATGATATTAAAATATTTAAAAATATAATTACAATAGATGACTGCATTGCACTACAAAATGATGTGAACCAAATATTCAAATGGTCAGTTGAGAGCTTGCTAGCTTTGAATGTAAAAAAATGTTTTGTCATGTGCTTTACTTCCCGCAATACACAAAATCAAATTCAGTTCAAATATAAATTAAAAGGTGTCGAATTTACTATGGTGAAGGAGATGCGAGATTTGTGAGTATGGTTTGATCCTGTGTTGAACTTTAATCTTCATGTTGAGACGACTTGTAATGAAGCCATGCGGTTGCTGGGTTTCATATATCGTAGTACCAAAGATATGAATGCAAATGCGTTAAAAACTTTATATAACACTTTTATCGGATCTAAACTTGAATACTGTGATGTCGTTTAGACCCTTGTTACAGGGTAGCCATAAAAGCCATAGAAAGGTGTCAGGCAAAGTTTGTGCGCCTACTGCATTTTAAAATGTATGGAATCTATCCAAACAACATACCATATGATGTGCTTTGTCTAAGGCATGATATTGCCACACTGGAAGCCAGAAGAAAGTTGCACAATGTTATGTTTACGTATAAAATAGTGCACTACCAGATTGGTGATCCTAACATACTTAGTAAAGTCAATTTTAAGGTACCAGATGTAAGAACTCGAAATTCACAACCAGTTTTAACCACAGTAATTTAAATCAGAATGACGGCATGCTAATTTTTGTTAATACACAAAATTAATTTTAACATCACGCATACAGTCTTACCCGAGGGGGAAATACGTGAGGAATTTTAGTGTACATACAAGGAGAATTTCGAGGAATTTCGAGTTGCTCACGAGGAATCTCGACTTCTTCAAGAGGAATTTCGAGATTTACGAGGAATTTCGAGTTGTTTGCGAGGAATTGCAAAGGAATTTCGAGGAATTGCGGAGGAATTTCGAGGAATTTCGGATGAATTTTTTACTTCAATTTGTTGTTGGAAAGCCAGAGCGCCGACGCGGCGCCTATGGCGCAGCATAGTGACGAGAGCAGACGCATGTGTGACGTGTGATAGGTGCGAAGTGCGACCAATATGAAAGTCACGCAGCCGTGCTAATGGCTGTAGTATAAGAGAATACCGTTTATTTCTCGTTACTCTCAGCTGTACTCGAAAATCTCCGAATGGCATGGAATTTACCCATGTCTTTACGGTCTTATGAATTGCTTTTAACAGGTCTGTCTTTTATTGCAGTGGTCAGATTCTGTGCTTGGGATACGACGACCCAGGTTCGATTTCCGTGGGTGGCGACAAGTGTTTTTTTTATTTTTATTTTTGAAGTGACACTTCTTATTCGAGGGTAAAGTCAGAAAAAATTAAACGCTTATCAAAGTGAAACGCCCCTTTAATTAAGCATTTTCTAATATAGCTAGAGGGTTGAATTTTTCAGACATGTAGCCGGGATAAAATGAGGATTCTGGACGAAAACTCGACCCCGCAGCTCTCTCGTTGGTCCAGAAAAAACTAAAATAATTAATTTCAGGAGAACTAGAAGAGCTACGTGGTCGAAATTTTTATGGTAGGGACGCCTCACGGGGTGCGACCTTGACCTGAGGGGGACCGGGGCTCTAATTTAAGGGGGGATTTTGGGAAAAAAACCGTTTTTGCCGATATCCCGTGTTACGGGTGTGTTACGAGGTCATCAGTGGGGGGATTATACTCCCCAGATACCCAAAAATTTTCGGAAAAAATTGAAAAAATTAAAAAAAAAAACGTAAGAAATTGTTCGGAAACTTGGAGAAACGCGGTTTTCGGCGAGGAGTTCAACTGCGAGGTGGGGGATGGCAAAAATGAGGAAAAAATGCTTTATGAAAAAAAAAACAAAGATTATTGAAAAAATGGGATAAAATTGAAAAAAAGTAAAAAATATTCGGAATGTCAATAAAAGTATGTTAAAACGAAATAAGAAAAAAAAATGATAAAAAAAACAAAAGATTGTTCGGAGAGTTAATAAAAGTATTGTAAAACCAAATAAGAAAAAGAAAAGAAAAAATAGTTCGGAAAGTTGATAAAAGTATTATAAAACGAAATAAAGATAAAAAAATTAATGAAAAAAAAATTGAGAATCGCGGTTTTCGGCGAAAAAAAAGGTTGAAAAAAAGAAGAAAACAATTTCAAAAAATGGGACAAAAGTTGAGAAAAAAGCCTAAAAAAATAAAAGCTAAATTCATATTATTTCTTTCAGAAGTTTCACTTCAGTTGTGTGCTTATAATTTTTTTAGATTATGTTCGTAAAAAGTTTTTTTTCTTAAATTTTGGGCATGCCTTGGGTTAGTTGTTGGTTGCGCACCCGTAGTTAGCGAAGCGAGCGGAGGGCCATGCGTAAAGTGAAATATTAGACAATCTAAAATAGTAAACAAACTTTTAAGCTCCGGAGATCGCCGAATACAGCAGAGAGTAAGAAGAAATAAAGAGAATCCTTGGCATAAGGGTGGAATTCTTTCTCATTTCGTTATAAGACGTTGATGATGTCACGTATGTCGGTCTGTCTATTTATTTATTTTTTATATATACATTAAAATTAGGAGACATCACATTGGAAAATTCTATTACTTACATAACTTATATAAAGAATAAAATTTTAAGAGTATTAATATGAGTAAAGTTTTGGCAGATTCTTTTAACAAATCCCATCATTGTATTACCTACTACGACCAATAATTTTATCATTATGTTCTGTGAATGTTAATTTATTAACAAAATAGACATTCAAATCCTTAACAAGCATGTACTTCTCTCAAAAGGATGTCATTCAGGCTATAAGCCAATGGAAATTCAGTTCTTAACCTCGCTCTTAACCTACCAAAACGGATGGGAAAACATTTTCCACTGTTCAATTTTATTTCATTCTGGATATTTGAGCGACATCATCCAGAAGATTCTTTATATCCAAAGTTCAGGATCATTATGGCATAATTTGAAATCATCAGCAAATAGTAAATCATTTGACTTTAATTTACTACCTATGTCATTTATAAAAAGATAAAAAAACAGTGGACCAGGATAAGCGCCTTGTGGCACACCAGAAGCACGAATTACCCATAAACAGATACGAAAGACGATGCCGCCGCGCGGACCCAGTATATGCGAAGCTCCTCCCTCATCCACATGTGCGAGGTGGAAGGAGGCACAATTATTTATAATACGAGAGCATATTCAAAATCAGTTCTGGCCGTTCTACGCTAAACGTATGTTTCTGTAGCCGTCAATAATTTTCATATTGTTGGTGCGGTATAAGATTCCATTCCCCCGATCTCGCCATAAAACTTCGGCCAACGAACATCAAACATTCCGACGAAGCTTTCGTAGGTATCTGTCTATGGGTAATTTGTGCCAGAAGTAGCACACAATTCACTTGATAAAAAGTTGTAATTGGTCTCTAAGATACGACTTCATCCATTTTAATAACGACCCTGAATTAAACTGACACCTCTTGGCAAATGATTTACTAAAGTAAACAGTGTTGCCAGGTCCCACAGAAATATTGCATGAGAAATATTTCGAGAAAGCATGAGATTGAAAAAAAAAGCATGAGATGATAGTCGCTGTAACTTCAAGAATTACAACATTGTAGATTTTGGTACAAGCTTTGAATCTATTGGAAAAGCAATTTAGAAAGGAATTGCTAAATTTAGCACATTAATAAGATGACATTATTAAAACACAGTTAAAATAGTATTTAAAAAAAAAATGTATTCAAAGACTAAAAGAAACAAAAACATAAAAGTACTTAAAAAGTTAATCATATGATAAAGTAAAATCCTTGTAAAATAAATAAAAAAAATGTTAATCAGAGTCTGAATCATATATATGTTGGTTAAGGTTTCTGATCATTTCTTTTGATATGGGGAAATTTGAACATACAGAATTATTTTTATTTACCAGACCTTTTGTATGGAGTACTGCTGCGACGGTGGAAGTTTTTAATCTATTTCTATGCTTAGTTTTATTTATATTTACAGCAGAAAATATTCTTTCCACATTTGCACTTGAAACTGGCAAAGTAAGTAAATTAAAAACAAATTTTGTTAGGTTTGGAAAACGTGGTCGACTATTATCTGGAGATTTTATTGATGCAATATATTTCCAAAATTCACATATGTCATGATAAGCGGTCATAAAATAGATTTCAAAATTTCTTAGTGCCCACCATTCATTGTCAATTGTTTGTATATCAACATCAAGTAAATTTGGAAATAATTTAGAAACATGACCAATAGATCTGATTTTTCGCGATTTAACGGTTTCTGGATCCATAAATTCCATCTTTTCAAGAACAGAATCTTTAAGGGGAAATCTTGTGCTAATTTGCTGGACACTTTCAATATAAAAATTCAAACAATTTAGTTTAACTCTCCCTAGTCTATTTTTTTCCAAATTGCCTGAATTTATTTCTGCTGAGAAATAAATATCTTCCAGTTGTAAAAAATTTCTGAGATTTTTAAAGTCTAAATTATCTATACTTGTAGAACTAATGATCTCGTCTTTTACATAAAAGTCTAAAATTGTTTTCACAGCTTTTGATACTTCTTTATAAAGAATGTGAATTTTTAGGCTTTCACTTTGCATCAATTTATTTAAATCATTAAAAATAGGTAAAGTGTGAGATAAAAATTCCAGATATAGTCGATTTTCTTCCATATTCAATTTTTCTAAAACTTTATCTGCTTGCGTAATATTATTAGCAACTTGATCAGTAAAATAAAGTTTTAGGGCATTACATTGGTTTAAAAGTCTTTTTACTACACTCTCCAATGAAAGCCAACGCCAACGGGTTTGGCTTGTGTGAAGAATTTTAGCTGGAGTAACATTGACAAATTCCTGAAACTCTTTTAATTCTTCCACTCTTTTTGGACTATTTGCAAAATAGTTGTAAACCTAAAATGTATTCAGAATTTTTTTAAATAAATTGATCTTATTACTTATTTTTAATACTATTTACCTCCCTTGTTAGTTGTTCAACTTCTTCTGACAGTTTTTGGCATGCATAGGAAGCACAAAGATGGAAGCTGTGGCAAATACACTTTACTGTGAATATGCTTGGTATGTTTTCCTGTAATCTACTGACTAAGGAATTTCTAAAACCCACCATATTACTGGCGCCGTCAGAAGCAAACCCAATAAAGTTTGTTTTATATGGTATGTTGTGCTTTGTAAAAAAATGTATAACCAACTCAAAAAGTGCAGCTCCTGTGGTTTCCACTACCGGTACCAGGTCCAAAAAATTATCTTCTACTTTATTGTCAATAGACATTCTAACTACTAAACACAAATGTTTGACGCATGAAATATCAGTGGATTCGTCAGCTATTATACTGAATTTATTATTTTTCATGAGATCAATCAAATACGCCTTTTGAGAGGCTCCTGTCAGTTTTTTGATGACCCTAGTTATTTTGGTTCTTCCTGCTTTCATTTGTTTTGTTATTTCAGAATCTGTACACACAGCATTTAGGTAATCAATAAAAAGTTCCATTAAATTCATTGGCTGATTATGTTCAGCCAAAAAACCTGCTGTACGTAAAATACCTTCTTTCGCCTTTTCTTTGACGCTTATTTTACTGGTACTTTCAGCAAACATATCAGCTATATTTTGTTGCCTATTACTACTTGCGTGAGCTTTTTGAACTGATTTTTGATGTTTACCAGATTCTAAATGTTTACAAAGTTGTACTTTTCCTGCGCCTATGTTAATGTCGCATCTACATATTTTACACCTACAACAAATACCCGTTTTGAAAAAAAAAATTGAAAAAAAAATCTTATAAAAATATTACGACAATATTATTCAAAACTTCTTACCACGCATACAATGTTCCCTTCCTACTACATGCCACCCAATGAAACCCAGGTAATTTCGCCCAGTCTTTTCTAAATTGTTGTTTGTATACCTTTCTCTTCTTAGCAGAACTAGGCCCGGGAAGGTTTTGATCAGATTCACTAATACTACTAGTATCACTATCACTTAGCACCATACTGTATAATTTATTTCTCTGTTAACAGTATTAAACAAGTAAAACCAATTGTATTCAGTACGTACTTAGCAATCCAATGTTGATGTCGATTATCACTTTCGGGGATTTCCAGATAAGGACGGGGAATAACCGCGCATTTGCACATAACTCTCAGTCAGACGGCGCGATGTTGCAATTTACGATTATTAAACACAATCGAATGATGCCACAGTTGTAAATTTTTGGCAACACCTTTCTTGTGGCGTTAGCCGAATTCCTTTATACTTTGTTATGTACAGTTTATAGTGAATCTCCAAGTAATTTTTAAGAATAATTTATTTTTACCACCATAAGCTAAGAAGCATGAGATTTTGCGACGAAATAATGATAACATGAGATATTTTTCAAAAACATGAGATCTCATGCAAAAGCATGAGACCTGGCATCACTGAAAGTAAATAGCATGAACCTCAACTCCTGCCACTATTGCACCAGAGATGTAATTGGTTTATAAAAGAAGGTTTGCATCTACAAACCGGCCAGAAATGAACCCACTAGAGAGCTTTAGCTCAACACCACTCAAACAGTGTAGGCATTACTGAAAGTATACTAATAATTCCATAGTTTCGAGCATCAGCCTTATCCCCAGATTTAAAAATATGCTTTGCATTCGGACTTGATCCGAATAAGCCGAGGAATAAGTCTTTTACTATTAATTAATATCTTCCGGTTATTATATTATAGAATAAGTACCTACCCTTTTTTCCAATTTATAGGAAATTTTATAGCATAATATAGTATTACACTAATTTTCAGCCAGATAATGAATATGAATAGGTCTCTATACAAAAACTAAATCTGAGCCCGAGTATTACCCAAAGGATAATGATTGCCAGTCGAAACCTGGCTTATTTATAAGCTAGTTCTAGAGAAATTTTAAAATATTTCTCAAATACCGACTTTTATTTTAATCTTTTCATTAAATAAATTTGAAAAAATTTAGGAAATTTTCATAAATGTAGGAGGAATTGCAATACTTGGATAAGGAATTTCGGAGGAATTTCGAGGAATTGCAAGAAATAAAAGAGGAAGTTCCATAATAGTATGAGGAATTCCAAGGAATTTCGAGGAATTTCAAGAAATGCAAGAGGAATTTCAAGACGCAAGAGGAATTTTGAGGAATTTCGGCGCATTTTCGGAAATTCTGATGAATTTCTAATTTTTTACTTAAAGAAAGGAATTTCAGTGTACATAAATTGACTACTTATTTCCCCCTCGGTCTTACCCTTAACCAAAGTAACCTTATCAAACTTAACCTTTAACAAGGATAAAACTTTTTTCAATATATTAACTTGTTACAGATCACCTTCTACAAGGGAAAATTTATTTATAGAGGATCTGGATAATTTCATTTCCAACATAAACAAAAAAGATTACGATATCATTATAGGAGATTTAAACTTTGACATACTAGATGACGCTGTTGCAATGAGTAATAACTATTTAAGTATGCTTATGTCTCACGGATTTACTTCATATATTAATACTTATACTAGAATTACATCTCATACACAATCCTGCCTAGATCACATATTTGTAAGGTCAAAGTCAACTGCAAGTAAAGTTGAGTACAATGCCTCGGTAATTAACACAAATATAACAGATCACTTTCCGGTGTATTTGTCCATAAACAGCATATATAACCCTTTGGCTAAAAAAAAGATAACTTATAAACAGATTAAAAAATTTGATAGTGAAGCGTTTCACGATTTAGTATCAAGAACGCAATGGAATATAGTACTTTTGCTTAAGAACTCATCACTAGCTTATGACAAATTCATGGACATTTTGACTAGCCTAATAAATCAATGTACAACCACAAAGAATATAAAAGTAAAAGAAAATAAAAAGATTAAACCATGGATTACCGAAGGAATAATAATTTCAATTAAACATAGGGACAAATTAAAAAAACAGGTAAATAAAAACAAACAAAACATAGAACTTTTTAATAACTATAAAAACTACAGAAATCAACTTAATAGAATTATATCGACTGTCAAATCCAATCATTATGCAAACATTTTAGAAAACAATAAAGACATAAAAAAAATTTAAAGTTTTAAAAGAGGCGACAAATGAGAACACTAGTAAGACAGTAGAAGAAATGAATATTGGGAATAATGAAACAAATGATACTTTCTCTTGTGCTAAAGACATGGCTAATTATTGTAATAAATACTTTGCAGAAGTCGGCGTAAAATTAGCAGAAAAAATTGATAAACCCCCTACTAACTATAAAATAAATTACAAGCAAATAAAAGAATCTATGTTTTTAAAACCGGTTGACGAAAATGAAATTATCTCCTTTATCAAAACTTTAAAAGAAAATAGTTCTCCCGGATTTGATCAAATAACATCGAAATTAGTAAAAAAATATCACAACTTTCTCTCAACACCTCTTGCTCACATAATTAATCTAATATTTCAAAATGGAGAAATCCCAGAACAACTCAAAATATCAATAATTTCTCCAATATATAAAAATGGTAATAAAACCCACATAGCGAACTATCGGTCCATCAGTCTTATAAATACCACAACAAAAATCTTTGAGAAATGTTTAAAGGTGAGACTGAATGATTATTTGACAAAACATAATATACTAAGTGAAAACCAATATGGGTTTAGACAAAACACGAGCACATGTGATGCAATGTTTGAACTGGTAAATCAAATTAAAATCAACTTAGATAAAGGCAGCAAATGTGCGGCAGTGTTTCTTGATCTGGCAAAGGCTTTTGACACGGTACCTCATGAGGCTCTTTTAAGTGTCCTTGAACATTATGGGGTGAGGGGTATTGTGCTGAAGCTTTTAAAGAATTATCTATTTCAAAGAAAACAAATGGTTAAAATAAAAAATACTCTGAGTGACCCGGAGGAAGTAAGGGTGGGCGTCCCCCAGGGAACTGTTCTTGGACCAGTCTTGATCTTGGTATATATAAACTCATTATTAAAAACTAAGGTTGATGGAACAGTAATTTCATACGCAGATGACACTGTTATAATTTTTAATGACAACACTTGGGAAGAGATTATCATAGACTTTCCTTAAATATTAGCAAAACAACGTTTATAGCATTCTCAATAACAAACATTAATCGACCAAAATTTAACTTACAAATAAATAATAACTTTGAAATAAACATGTCTGAAAAAACGAAATATCTAGGAATCATGATTGACCAAAATCTCAAATGGAATGAACAAATAAAATCTCTTGTAATTAAATTACGAAGATTTATACACAAATTTTATGAATTAAGAAAGTTTATGAACCGTAAACAACTTATAATGGTTTATAGGTCGCTGATAGAGTCAATCCTTCGATATGGCATGGTTGTTTGGGGGGTGCGTATGGTGCAAACTTACAGCCTCTTAGAGTTATACAAAATCGCATTGTTAAAACTATGTTCAGAAAACCATCACTTTATCCGACAGCTCTCCTTTACAACAGTGAAATACTGAACATAAGAACACTGTATCTATACTTGTGTTGTATTTTCATATATGGAAAGCCGCTTTTAAGAGTCACTGCCAAACATTCTCATAACACAAGAGCTGGTTCAAATAACCGCTTGATAACACCAACGTGTCAGTGTGATGCCAGCCAACGTTATGTTACCACGGTTGCTCCCAAAATTCATAACAAGCTCCCGAGGAACATAACAAATATAACCACAGTACATAAATTTCGATCAGGGGCTAAACAATATATCGCTGGAAATTTGGATTTATTTAGGGATATTCTGTAACAAATGGAACACATTTTAATAATTAATTAATTTATTCACCACATGTCATACGGTGATTATATGGATATATTTTGATTGTATGGATATATTTTAGTTTTAGTTGTTTTTGTATTGTAGCACATACAGGTGCATGCACCTAGGTGCTCAGTCATCATTCATTATCTGTAAATTGTTAGTAACTTTAATGTTAAACTGTAAATGTATAGTATGTAATAATAAATAAATAAATAAATAAAAATTTACTTTTATATGTCCAAGAACTAACAGGCAGTTTAGATCACCGATTGTCAGGATGTGTGATGTTACAAACAATGTAAGCCAGGTAATTGATATATTTAGAACAAATATTAATTTAGTTACAAGAGATGTCCAACAAATATTTAATATTTGAATTACGGTTTTGTAATATATATGTATATGTGTGTATGTGTATGTGTGTGTATGTATGTATGTATGTGTATGTATGTATATGTATGTATGTATGTATACGGGCATGGCACTGAACGTATTGTATTTGTATTTATTTTGCATGGATTTGGTATACATTCTTTGTAATTGTTTTTCTTGTTGAGAATTATGAATAAATAAATAAATAGTGTTTCCCACATTTGTTTGGGATTGTTTTTCCACATGTCAATTTTTTCCTCATAAAAATATTTCTTTTCTTCCTTAATGGTTTTGACTGCTTTATTTCTACATTTCCTGTAATAAGCCTTATTTTGGGTTGATTGATTTAACTTAAAAGCTTTATAACTGTCATCCCGCTCTTTAATTGCATTCTTTACTCCATCATTAAACCATTCTTTATATCTTCCCTTAATAATTTTATCTGTTTTTGGTCCAACTTGGTTTAAAACATTTATTATGTTATTATAAAAATATACATATTTTGAGTTTATGTCTGAAAATATTTTATAATTCCAGATAATTCTTGATAGTTCATTATTTACTTTGTCATAATCTACTCTACCTCTTGTATATATAACAATATTATCTGTGTGAACTGAACTTAAGCCAATCTTAGTGAGTATAATATAATGATCACTGATGACATACCTCACCACACTTAAAGTGTACCATTTTTTCACCACACCAATGAAGGGTTAAAAAACATGGGGTAAACCATTTTTAGCAATATGTATTTCGATACCACTTAAAAAAGGATATTTTTTATATGTTAATCAATATTATTATTAACACTTTTTTAGTTAATTTTTCATTACTTTGGGTTAGTTCTTGTTGGTTTTGCTCCTGGAGCGAGCGAAGGACACTGCAGGAAGTTAAATATTTGACGAATAGATACATACAAGCGAATAGTCTATTCCATTTATAAAATCAGTGTATTTTGCATTTATTCACCTGAATAAAAGAAAGATACAGAGGCATTTATTGTGCACTATTTTTACCAATGAATTTTGCTACTTTCTAAGATGAAACAAAACTACAGCAAACCTCTTAAGAATAAATCTGGCAACACTGTCATTTCAAAGTCAAAGTCAAAGTCAAAAAATAGCTTTATTGCCGTAACTTACAAAGTTGTTGACAAAGCCATACCTACTCAATATCTAATATCTAAAAGGTCGATAGTTACAATAAAACTTATTCCTAAGTACATACTAAAAACACACCAATCCATAGAGTAATAAAGAGAAAAAAGACGATATAAAAAGTAGAACAATCTTCACAAACATTTTTCAATCAATCCTATCACTAAAAAATTCATTTAGGTTGTAGTAAGCTTTCTCCGATAACACTTGTTTTGTTTGTTTTCGGAGCCGCTCAATGCATGGTTGCCTTCTCAACCGCAAGGGGAGATGATTAAAGATCTTCTTGCCTCCATAAATTATGGAGCTTCTAACTAGCTCTGAGCGTGGAATGGGTAACCCAAGGGTGTGAGTGTGACGCATATTATATTGCCCACCTATAGATAGCTCACTCTTGTATTTCTTAAAAATAAGACAAACCGTCTCCAAAACAAATATACAACACAGAGTCAAAATGCCATGTCTTACAAATAATGGACGACATGAATCGCGAACCTTTGCACCACACATATATCTGATTGCCCTCTTTTGCAAGACAAACACAGAGTTGAACAAGTAGTGAGCACATGAACCCCAAAAACAAATACCATATCGAAGGTGGGATTCGACCAAAGCAAAATAAGAATTTCTAGCGATGGAGAAGTCCAAACTGCTAGAAATTACCCTGAGGGCATAACAACCAGAAGAGATCTTATTGGAAACATTTAATATATGATCTTCAAACTTCAAAGAGCTATCTATTGATAAACCCAGAAATTTGTTCATGTTGGGTGTTGGAATCAGTTGACCCTCCAGATAAATATCCTCCACAGCACACTTAAAATTTAAAATGTTGGTTTTGGAAACATTAAATGATAACGAGTTTGCATCACACCACCGCTTTATCTTCACCAAATCTGTCCTCACACTGGATCTGAGATGATGGACATCCGAATCATGCCAAAGTATGGTGGTATCATCGGCGAACATGGTGAATTTTCCCGCTATCGAAAGGTGCGAAAGGTCATTCACATAAATCAGGAACAGAAGTGGCCCCAAGACAGAGCCCTGGGGAACGCCGGCCCTCACACTCAGTTCATCCGAGCTGCCCCCAGCAAACACAACCGTCTGAACACGCTCAGACAAATACGATCGAAACCACTCCAACGTCATGCCCCTAAATCCATACATCTCTAGTTTCAACAACAGTATTCCGTGATCCACGCAATCAAATGCCTTGGACAGATCACAGAACACTGCCGCAGCAACCTCTCCAGAATTCAGCCGGATGTACAGATGTTCGAGAAAGTCGAAAATAGCATCGCTCGTACCCATTAGCTCTTGGAAGCCAAACTGTTGCGTGCTCATAAGGCCATGTCCCTTCATGAAAGAATCCATCCTCACCTTAACCAGCTTCTCGACCACTTTAGCCATGGTAGGCAACAGTGCAATGGGACGAAAGTTTGAGGGACTGTCATGGTCCCCACCCTTATGAATAGGTACAATCACAGCCTTCTTCAGACAGGCCGGAAATCTGCCAGAAAAAAAGGAGGCATTTATGGCCTCAGCCAGAACCTGCAGCACCTCAAATGGTAAAGCCAGAAACACCCTCAAGGACATCCTGTCCCAACCAGAAGAATTCTTACTCTTTATATTAGAAAAGGTGTCATGAATCTCAAGGGCAGTGGTAGGGGTAAAAAAGAATGTTTCAGCCACTGAAATGTGATTTAAATAGTTCCTAGGATCGTTCTTTTGAGAATTGTCTTGCGATAATTTTGCGGCTATGGAACAGTAAAATGAATTGAGATCGTTAGCATTTAAAGAGCTAGAAATGGGAGTAATTTTATTTTTCCCTCGTAGGTGATTGACAATTCTCCAGGATTCTTTTGACTTA
This sequence comes from Pissodes strobi, assembly GCA_016904865.1. Taxonomy (NCBI): domain Eukaryota; kingdom Metazoa; phylum Arthropoda; class Insecta; order Coleoptera; family Curculionidae; genus Pissodes; species Pissodes strobi. The sequence continues at coordinate 31,336 of JAEQML010052386.1, forward strand.
TTGGAGGATTTCAAAATTCTAGTCTGAAAATATGACTTCTTGGCAAACCTTATGGTGTTCCTGTAAATGCTGCGGTATTTATTAAAATAGCTGACAAAAAATTTGAAAATTGATGTTTTGACTATTGTGACAAATGACAGTAATAAGAAAGATATTTACAATCAAAAATCTTATTTTATTTAACGGAAGAGAACAGTCGCTTTGAGTTAGGGCCAGAGAAAATAGAGGCCTTTGTTCTACGCACATATCTTAATTAATATTTTCACCCGTGAGTTGATTTTCAAGTGTGTATCATGGTAGTATTGCTTATATTTCCAATGGTTTTGTGAAGCGGTAATGCATATTTGTGTCAAATCTCAAACGTTAAAGGTTTTTTTTTTAACTGAATCAATTTCACCGCATTTTTTGAGCTATTTTCAAATGGCTTAAACTATTCTATAAGACACGCCCTTTCTAGTGCAAAATCACTAACCCTATGTCACTAGACCCAGAAATTTGAATAAAAATATCTAAACACTAGTATATGAATAGTCAAATGGAAATATTTTGTTGTATTTTAAAAAGTAAAATACTTACCTGGGAAAGGCATCAAAGAACCAAGTTCTCTTAGTGTTAGGAAAAGCTACTTTCATTCCAGAGACAAGAGGAGAATGCAATACCACAGCCCCAACTTCATATCGCGCAGCTAAATCAACTGTGGGTACAGTACCAATGCTTTGGCCATATAAAATAATGTTTTCTGGACTTATTCCATATCTTGTTCTAAGAGCCTGCCAGGCTGCATCAATATCAGCATATAAGTTCTTTTCTGAAGGTTTCCCACCACTAACTCCATACCCTGAATAATCATAACTAAATATATTACAGTTCATTCGAGTGCCTAGACCCCAATAAAAACTACTCATTTGTCCGAGATCTACTGCATTAGCATGTGAAAAAAGTATTGTAAATCTAGCAGTACTACAGCATCTTATAAACAAACAGGCTATTCTGTTGCCTCGAGTTGTTCTTGTGTAAAACGCATCAATGAATTCTCTTTCTCTTTCCGTAAACTGCCATTCTGCTCGTTCCGTAAGGGCAAAACTACACTTTCCACTTTCATCTGAGACAAATTCATAAGTTGGTTCTGGTGGTATGAACGCTAATTTTGCAGCAATCCTACTAGGACAAGGTGGACAACAAAACAGACAACAGAACTCACTAAAACTTAAACCATTCATTTTTTATTAACAACTTGACCCCAAATGAGAAAAAAATACTTTTGTTTTAACTCAGGCAAATGATTAAATCTAATCTACCATAAAACAAAACTCTCCATTTCATTGTTGACGCTTGACTCTTGACGCTAATGTCCCTAATTCCTAATTTAACGACCAGGGTTGCCAACTAGCTAGGCAAGCGTCTCGCCGCTGTGGGGCTTGACTCACGGCCAGGCAATTTGCCAGTGCGTTTCTGGGAAGCATATACAGTAACAGCAGCGTTTAAAGATCCTTTACACAAATAGTGCACTATGTAAAAATCGACCTCTCCTATTGGTTGATCCATCTCGTATTACGATATGTCTGCGTGATGCAATCGGTTTCTATCAAGAGCTCTTGTGGTGTAGAGGTTTAGATCGTTGGGTCTCACCTGGAAAACGCGGGTTCGAACCCCGTTGCTTTTTTTAATTTTTAAAGATTATGTTTCTAAACAGCTTTTTTTCTTGATTTTGGGTATGTCTTGGGTTAGCACCTGGTTAGTTTTCTTTTCTTGAGCCCCCGTAGCGAGCGAAGCGAGCGGAGGGCCATGTGGATCGACCAATGGGAAACGCCGATTTTTATATAGTGCACTATTTGTGTAAAGGATCTTATAATGCGTAACAGCCCCCGTGCTAGCTAATTCGTTCAAATTCGTCATCGCGAGCTCCATGTCAGTAACGACACCTGCGCTATGCGAAATCCGCCGTACGTATACAGTAACAGCACCCGTGCTAGATATTTCGTGGAAATTCGTCATCGAACTAAAAGCACCCATGTTAGAAACGTATTCGTTTATGTAAGCAATGCACGTAAACGTACAAGAAACGATATCCACGCTGAAAGAGGCAGACAATATTGATCTGTGAGACTGTGGGTTCGGTTGGTTATTCAGTGTACAGTACCGATCCTAGTTGTATAAGAAACAGTATGGAGAGAATAGGAAGATTGCCAGAAAACTTGCCGATGAAAGTTTTATCAGTTACGATGTGATAAGGCTAAAATTATACAAATAAATTGATATTGCGGTCAGGTTAATATAAGGAATTAATATAATACATATAATGTGCTATCTCACCTGATACCCCACGTTATCCTATGCAGCGTGATTCACGATCGATGGTAGTATAAGGAATTAGGTCGTATACGGAAAATGAGACATTGGATTGTGCGAAAGTACATCCACATCATGGTACTCTTATGGATATTAATTAAACCAATATGAATTCACAAAATTGATAGTAGATGCAGTATGCAGTTTATAAAATTTGAAAAATGTAAAAATAAAGCCAGTAGTAGTAACTTTTTCTGCTAGATTAGAACTGATTTTGGGCATGCCTTGGGTTCGTTTTAGTTGGTAGCACCCCCTCGCTCATCTAGCTCCGCCCATTAACTGTCACTTTTGTGAATTCCTATTGGTTTAACTAAGATCCAAAAGAAGACCGTGCATGGTATGGATGCATTGCGATTAAAAAAAAATTAGTACAACAAAATACAACTTAATTTCCTGGTCTATAATTCAATATTTTCTTTCAAACTGACAACTCAATGTCAAGTAATTTTTTTAAAAATGAACGTCAGAGCAAAAATCGATCATATTTTCTCGATTAAGGGATGGGGTTCCTATAAGGGACATTGTTGGAGAATTAGGGGTAAATCCAAAATTCGAGAGCATGGAAGCATCGTGAGAAAACTAGGTTCTGGTCGCCCAAAAGTTTCCACCAATGACGAAGATACAGATTTGGTTAATTATTTAAGGGACAACCCATTCGAGACCGCTATTAAGGCTAAAGGAGAAACGCATTTTCCTGGATCTTCAATTACAGCTCGAAGAAGAATTCGGAGGTCTGAGCTGAAGAGTAGGTATTCTGCAAACAAAATAAATTTAACAGAACTGAATAAACAAAGGCGACTACAATTTGCAAACGAATATCAAAACCAACTGTGGGAGTCTGTAGTTTTTCAGTTGAGAAAACATTCCAGTCTTGTAACAATGGAAGGGTCCGAGTATATAGGCCAACAAACACAAGATATGATGAAAGGTATACGCACAAGACAAATCAAAGAGGACGTTTTTCCGTAAATGTTTGGGGTTGGATTCTAGGGGTCCAGATGTGTGCTAAATTGTGCAAGGACGGCTGACTGCTGCAACTTATCGCAATATCTTGGAAAATGTTATGGTGCTATCAGTTGGCGCCGTATTTGGTCAAAATTATATTTTTCAACAAGATAATGCCCCCATCCATACTGCCCGCATAGTAACAGACTACTTTCGACAAAATAACATTCAAGTTTTATTTGTAAGTAGAAGTCCATTTTTGAAGTGGAGTCGCTATTATAGCGGGTTAGAAGAAGGGGGAAGACTTTTCTCCACAAATGAAAATGCCAATCTTTAGTTTAAGAGTTATGCATTTCGATGAGTTCACTCATCATCATCAGACTCTAAAATATATTTTTGTATAAGAGAAATACATTAAAATAACAAAAGTACGTCAAAATTACAATAAAAGTCAAAATTATACAGAAAATTTTAAAAAACTCACCACACACTACTTAGCCATAATGTTGTATGTTTACATAGCAAACAATGACAAAGGAAATAAATAAATTAACAAATTGGTACACGTCGCGACATCCAGTAAACACAGTTAAAACTAAGGTTTTTAAACATTGAATTAAAAGAAGGAATATATAACGGTGAAGGCGGAACATGCTCGAATTATCAATGGTCGTATACAGAGTACTATAGTAGTAATCCCCGTACTTGGTTAAAATTAAAATACTCTAGGGCAGATTAGTTAAGAAAAGGGTAAGTTTAGAAAGAAAAAAAGGGGGCGGGGAGAAGGGTGAGAAATTAGTATTTATCAAGGAGAGGGTATTAATTATTTATTTATTGGAATTCGGAAGGCTGTGTGGACTTAAGGAGTTAAAAAATAGATTACTATCAAACTTAGTCTGTTCATTAACACAAACATAATCTGGTGATTTTATGGCCTTGTTAATTTCAAGGATTTCTAGAAGGTCCAACTTTAAGCCTTTCTGGCAAACATGAAGAACTTCCGCGTCTGCCTCCGGTACGAATCTATGTCTGGCCTCGATAATATGGTTAGCGAATGGAGAAGATGTATTAGTAATAAACTTATTTAAGTTATTTTCAATTAGTTTAGTATGTTCTTTTACCCTTGTTTCAATTCTCCTTCCGCTTTGTCCAATGTAGCACACCTTACAGTCAGGATGAGAACATTTGAGTCTGTAAACGCCTGATCTGTGGGTGGCTGGAATATTATCTTTGGTGTTAACCAGGTGTTTAGATAAGTTGTTTGAAGTACGATAGCACACACACAATTGTTTATCCGAATCCCTCAAAAAACTCTTAGCAACTTGATTGGATAATTTATCAAAATATGTAATACTTCTGTATACTGTTACTTTATTATCTTTACATAAAAGTTTTTTGTTTAACGATTTATTGAGGTGTTTAAAATAAATTTTATTAATTACATTATCAGGATATCCGTTGTTTTTAGAAATTTGATATATAGTTTTTAATTCTTTTTGAAAGTCATTGGGGGAAAGAGTATTAAAAAGTCTGTGAAAAAGTGAATTAAATGCTGAGAATTTTTGGTTAAAAGGATGGTTAGAAGAAAAGGGGATAACATTGTCAGTTGCTGAAGGCTTTCTATAGATTTCAAACTCCAATGAATTTGTGCAAGATTTCTTAATCAATAGATCTAAAAAGGGTAGACGACCTTCATTTTCTTTTTCATACGTAAATTTAATGCACTCGTGAATGGAATTAAGGTGTTTTAAAAAATCCTGTAGATCGTTTTCGGAACCATTAAAAATAGTGAAAACGTCGTCCACGTACCTAAACCAACATGTAACAAAACTTTTATATAAGTTGCTTTCTGAAATGTTCTTTTCAATAAAAGACATGAAAACTTCTGCAAGAAAAGGTGACAGATTAGAACCCATGGCTAGACCTGACTTCTGAGCATAGAACTTTTCATTAATTTGGAAAAAGTTTTGTTTTAATACAATATCTGTAAGGGAACAAATTTCTAAAATAATATGGGTAGGTAGATTTGAATTTAAGAACAATAAATGTCGTATATGGGATAAACATTCATCAGGGGGGATGCTTGGGAATAGATTGGAAACGTCAAAGGATACAAGGAAGGAGTTTGGAGGAATAATAATATTAGACAAGTTCTGTGTCAGCTGAAAAGAGTTTTTAATAGAAAAGGGGTTAGAAAAGCAGGTTAATTTGGGTAAAATCGATGTTAGCCAGGAAGAAAGTTTTGATGCAGGCGAATCTCTATAAGAAACTACAGGTCTAATAGGACAGTTTTCCTTATGAATCTTAGGAAGGCAATAAAGTAGAGGAGTTATGGGATTCATGGGAATAAGTTTATAGGGTTGTATAGAAAAATGCTCAAAAGTGGCATTACAAATTTTAAATAGTTGTTTAATATGATAAACGTATCTAAGAGTTGGGTTATTAGATAAAATTTGAAAATCATCCGAGTTCAAGAATTCATTAGTTTTCCTGCAATAGTCAGATTTGGGCATAATTACCACACAATTCCCTTTATCAGCCTTAGTTAATATGAGGTCGTTTTCCTGTATTTTAACTTTAAGATCTTTAAGTTTCCTGTTATGTTTAAAAGAATCATCCTGCCGGAGTAGGTCATGCGTTAATTTCTTGGAGTTTAAATATTTATTAACTTTCAAAGTAATGTCAGCCCTCACCAAGTTGGGTTGAATGTTTATCCCATATACGACATTTATTGTTCTTAAATTCAAATCTACCTACCCATATTATTTTAGAAATTTGTTCCCTTACAGATATTGTATTAAAACAAAACTTTTTCCAAATTAATGAAAAGTTCTATGCTCAGAAGTCAGGTCTAGCCATGGGTTCTAATCTGTCACCTTTTCTTGCAGAAGTTTTCATGTCTTTTATTGAAAAGAACATTTCAGAAAGCAACTTATATAAAAGTTTTGTTACATGTTGGTTTAGGTACGTGGACGACGTTTTCACTATTTTTAATGGTTCCGAAAACGATCTACAGGATTTTTTAAAACACCTTAATTCCATTCACGAGTGCATTAAATTTACGTATGAAAAAGAAAATGAAGGTCGTCTACCCTTTTTAGATCTATTGATTAAGAAATCTTGCACAAATTCATTGGAGTTTGAAATCTATAGAAAGCCTTCAGCAACTGACAATGTTATCCCCTTTTCTTCTAACCATCCTTTTAACCAAAAATTCTCAGCATTTAATTCACTTTTTCACAGACTTTTTAATACTCTTTCCCCCAATGACTTTCAAAAAGAATTAAAAACTATATATCAAATTTCTAAAAACAACGGATATCCTGATAATGTAATTAATAAAATTTATTTTAAACACCTCAATAAATCGTTAAACAAAAAACTTTTATGTAAAGATAATAAAGTAACAGTATACAGAAGTATGACATATTTTGATAAATTATCCAATCAAGTTGCTAAGAGTTTTTTGAGGGATTCGGATAAACAATTGTGTGTGTGCTATCGTACTTCAAACAACTTATCTAAACACCTGGTTAACACCAAAGATAATATTCCAGCCACCCACAGATCAGGCGTTTACAGACTCAAATGTTCTCATCCTGACTGTAAGGTGTGCTACATTGGACAAAGCGGAAGGAGAATTGAAACAAGGGTAAAAGAACATACTAAACTAATTGAAAATAACTTAAATAAGTTTATTACTAATACATCTTCTCCATTCGCTAACCATATTATCGAGGCCAGACATAGATTCGTACCGGAGGCAGACGCGGAAGTTCTTCATGTTTGCCAGAAAGGCTTAAAGTTGGACCTTCTAGAAATCCTTGAAATTAACAAGGCCATAAAATCACCAGATTATGTTTGTGTTAATGAACAGACTAAGTTTGATAGTAATCTATTTTTTAACTCCTTAAGTCCACACAGCCTTCCGAATTCCAATAAATAAATAATTAATACCCTCTCCTTGATAAATACTAATTTCTCACCCTTCTCCCCGCCCCCTTTTTTTCTTTCTAAACTTACCCTTTTCTTAACTAATCTGCCCTAGAGTATTTTAATTTTAACCAAGTACGGGGATTACTACTATAGTACTCTGTATACGACCATTGATAATTCGAGCATGTTCCGCCTTCACCGTTATATATTCCTTCTTTTAATTCAATGTTTAAAAACCTTAGTTTTAACTGTGTTTACTGGATGTCGCGACGTGTACCAATTTGTTAATTTATTTATTTCCTTTGTCATTGTTTGCTATGTAAACATACAACATTATGGCTAAGTAGTGTGTGGTGAGTTTTTTAAAATTTTCTGTATAATTTTGACTTTTATTGTAATTTTGACGTACTTTTGTTATTTTAATGTATTTCTCTTATACAAAAATATATTTTAGAGTCTGATGATGATGAGTGAACTCATCGAAATGCATAACTCTTAAACTAAAGATTGGCATTTTCATTTGTGGAGAAAAGTCTTCCCCCTTCTTCTAACCCGCTATTCAAGTTTTACCATTGCCTTCAAAGAGCCCCGATTTCAACCCAATGGAAGATGTCTGGGGAGAAATGACCAAGTTCATGTATACACATGACATTCATCCAAGAAATGAAGAAGAATTGCGCCAGAGGATAAACACAGCATGGGATAATATAACCCAGGAGTATACAAGAAGTTTAGTCCTAAGTATGTCGCGTCGGTTACAAATGGCGATTAAAAACAACGGCGCAATGACTAAATATTAAAAAGCTGTTTAGGTTAAATGTTATATTTAGAATTATTTATTTTTTGCTAAAATGTTGTAATTTTACTGTTTTCCCCTATTTGCTTTTGTTGACTTGGATGTTTTTGTATATTTAATATATAAATATAATTATAGTTGTTATACACATGTTTTATTATTTTATTCAAAAACTTGAGAAAATTGGCCAAGTTTAAAATATAGGTAGGTATACAATTTTAAAGATAATATTTTCATTATAATATCGCACATCCCCTTCGAAACCGTAGTAACTCAAAAATTTTAATTTTTGTTATTATTTCACATTCGGATAGATTTCTACTTATTTTACCTACCAACAACACCCTGTATTCAAATCTCAATTTTTGTCCCCGAGATGGCGCGAGCGGCGTTGTCGCAAAGTTAAGTCGGGACTCGCGGCACTCGCCGCCCAAGAATACAGTATTATTTTATTTAAGCTTATGACCTGAACGCACGTGCAATACCTGACGATAGTGTCGTATGTCGAAAACATTTCTGCAGTAAAGTCAACTTTGTGTAGTTTTTCCGAGAAATATTGTCGCATTTCGAATTAAGATAATATTTCCCGAAAAAGTAAAGGTATGTGAAGATTTTATTTCCGTGGAATATTGTAGCATTTTGAGTTACTACAGTTTTATTCGGAAGAATGATTTCCGTACGCTATAAATCTTTATTGCAATAGTGTAATTTTTCGAATTGCAGCCTTACTCTTGGGATAAAAAGTTTTTTGTTGAAATTGTTTTGAGTTGGGAAATCTTATTTTAACTATAACATCGTAGGTTGTGTCATTTTGAATTGTTACAGTTTTTTTTGGGAATTTTTAGTGAGAATTTTCTCTTAATTTCTTCTTATCTAGTTAATTTCCGTGTGCTAAATAGTATATTTCATTACCAGTCCGGAAACTAGGCTTTTCCGGTGCGCGCACGGAAGTCGAGCAAGCACAGGAAAAGCTGTTTCTGGACATGTAATGAACGATATTTTTCATAATACCTCTCTGAAATCAAAACATAAAATTATTATCATTTTACGTATCCAAAATCATGTCATAATGCATTTTGTATTGTAATCTCAGGAAACGTTAAACTTGCAAGACAAGCAAGACACAGGTATTTATCTAATATTCATCAAGCGTTGCTATGGAATGTGCTGTATGCTTTGTTGTAATTGAATAGGCAGCTACTTTTGAAGTATTTTTGACAAGTAAGGTCAGAATAAATAAAATAATTTTACTTAAAATTCGACTATTGACGCTATAATGTACTAGATTAATCTTGTAGACTGCATCGCTGTATAATTTTAACCCAATTTATTATACTTTATGCTTATTCTGTGACTAAATAACTGCAAATTTAGCACTCAAAATTAGGGACCAGAAAAACTTTTCCCGCTCCCTAATTAGAGAGCGGGAAAATTTTTCCCGTGCGGGCTCACCGAAAACACTTACTTTCTTTGCTCTACACAGACGTCGAAAATTATAGTTTTCAGAGAGGTATTATGAAAATACTTTTTTTAGAATGTTTCCCAAATCAAGTGTCAACTCAAGAACTGAAAGAATAATGAGAGCTGCCAAGTGGCAAAATAGCACCTTGTCGCCACGTGCTAACGCAACATCATCTCAAGTGCTAAAAGAGTTACCTGTCAGTCCAGTTGAACACAATGTATTATCTCCATCGGAAAATAAGTTACTTAATCCAGCAGTTTTCACACAAGAAACACAAGATTGGCCAGTTGCCACTCTTCCATTACAATCAGATGTTAGTACTACAGAAAAATCAATTTTACAACTGGACCAGAGTTCTTCTCTAACTGTAGAACCTCAAATTAGCCTGCATTTGTCTCCAGTTTAGGTAGTTGGGCAACCGGCTTCCTTGCAAAGTAATATCTTGAACATGATACAAACTAAAGAAAACACAGAAATTGCTGAGCCACAGACATGCTTACAAAGTAATATCTTGGATATGCTTCAAAATAAAGAAAACATGGAAGTTTCCATGGAATCAGATTTCAATGAAGATTGCGATGATAGTATCAGAGATTCAAACTTCAGCCTTAAATCGACATCCAGTTCATCATCTTCCAGTTCATCATCTTCAATATGCTCAAGTTGCTCGTCATGTTCTTCAGCTTTAATTGACAAAGCGTCGACTTCTGGACGACAAATTGATGCAAATAAAACATCCCTTTCAGAAGTTGGAAAAAGGGATAAGCATGAAGAAGAAGGAAATAAAATACAAAATACCGGTGGAGTTCAAATACAAAAGCTTCTTACATACACTGAAGTAAATGAGAAAAAGAAAACGAGAAAGCGACTCAGAAACGAAAATGAATGGCAAAAAAATAAATTGAAAATGCTACGAAATGAGGGCAAGGAATATGTGACTCCCCAAAGTAAAAAAGCAATACCTGCTAGAAAACTTAAAGAGACATGTAAAGATAAGTGTGTGCACAAGTGCTCTTCGCAAAATAGATGGTACTGAGCGACTTGAAATATTCAGCATATTCAAACTTGTAGTACAAGTTGCACACTGTTGATAAAAAAGATGCTTTTTGATAAAAAATATGGAGTTAAATCCGAAGTATAAATACGTGAGAACTGGAAGCCACCGAAGGCAAAATTATGCATTCCACTTTCACACAACGGATTCTAAAAAACTACGTGTATGCATTTTTTTTTTTAAAACACCTTAGACATCAATGACCGCACAATTCATACAGTGGGAGATAAAACGGCATCAGGTATCGTCGAAGATGATCAAAGGGGCAAACATTAGAATCATAGGAGGGTGAATGAGGAATTGAAAAATCGTGCTAGAGAGAAATTTTTCTGAAAAATCTAAATCAGAAGGAGAACCATCAGTTAATTATCACATGTATTCTGATATTTTTGGTTCAGAGTTTAAGATTTCATTTTTTAAACCAAAAAAGGACCAGTGCAGTTTTTGTCATCAATATGAAACAGCAGACGATGAAGCAAAGGCAAACATTCAATTTGAATATGAGGACCATTTAAACGAAAAATCATTATGTAGACTGGAGCTGGAAGAAGACAAAAAAAGAGCAAAGAATGACCAATATGCTGTGGCATGTTTTGACATGCAGGCCTATTCCCAAAGGAGAAATTTCAATTTTTTATTATAAATCCAAACTAAATACGATGAACCTAACTGTAACAGAATATGCAAATGATGACACTTTTTGCTATGTTTGGCATGAAGGCGAGGGAGGGAAAGGTGTTACTGAAGTAGGATCTTGTATTCTAAAATAC
>MU190479.1:0-17798 GCA_016904865.1 Pissodes strobi
GTAAAGGTTACCGGCTTGGGTCAATTGAAATAAACAAGTAAAATAAGGCATGGAAAGCTAATGGGGAAAATAAATGGGCTGAATATACAATATTTAGTTGCAATCCACCTATTTAATTTTCAATAACATTTTCAAGGTGAGACATTTTTTTTGCCTTTTTCTTTCTCTCCACCACCCGTTTGATCCTGGCCCTAGGGTGTAAATTACACAAATGCTAATTAAGTGGGAACTAATATCTAATAATTCTACTCTAGAGCCTAAGTGACTTGTGCCTTGAAATTAATTTTGTCTCCACGTTTTTCCCCTTTATCTCTGTGAGAGTTTGAAAAATATTACATTTTTTAATTGGCGATAGAGAGGTTAATCAAAATACAAAGCGTTCCATTCAAATACAGGTTTATCAGGTACCGTCGTAACGTTCCATGAGCCTAATGGATATTTTTGAAGTTTCAAAGAATTGCCTTTTACTTTTGTGTTCATGCTTTTATACTAAATCTATAAATATCTGAGATATTTGCTAGCTGCCAGTAATATATACCCAATGATCCTAATGAACAACGTTGCATCTTTTTCATTTAAATTGTAGTTCATTTAATAAACATATAAGTAAAAAATACTAATTAATTAAGAGACTGAGATGACCACGACCTGCTTGCGGATTTGATTATTATTAGAATTTAATAATTATACTTTTTTTAAATGCAAAACAATAATGTTTATAGTAAATACTTGGAACATCAATTTAAGTAAGTTCCATGAAGAGCGAGGATTTATTGGCACATCCACTTATGCGACCCTAAAACAAACTATTCACAGTGTAACGTCACTACGACATAAATCCGCGACACAACCGAGACTGAACAAAAATAAAACTATAGAAAAGCAAGTGCGACATGGTTTTTTTGCATATCAAAATAATTGCCAAAAGGTAGAAGTTCGTTGTATTTTTAATTAGGTTGTGTCAACGTTAAAGGCATCAAACATGTCCATTATTTTTACGAGTGTTTAAATAATTAATGCTTTTGTTTGATTGTTAATTATGCGAAATACGTCAAACAGTGGGTTATTTGCTTAAAACAACGTGATCAATTTGAGCAATAGTGGCGTACCAGCAAGTGTACTTGGCTAGCAGTAACACGCATGCATCAAAAGTGGGCTCCCTTCAAATTTGTTGGACGGAATTCATTAAGTTGAACGGATGAGTAAGTATGTGCACTTTCAAGAGGATTTGGCGATAATAGACAATTGGGTTAGAATATTTAGAACTAACTCCTAATGCTCCTTGCAACCTAATTGCTTTAATTAATGTACTGAGGCCATAGCATAATAATGATGTTTACATTTTATTTGATACCAGCCATGCGTTCCTTGCATATATAGAGCTAGGAACTATAATAGTTCCAGAATGCTCAGTCTTGCTTGCAATCAAAAATATTAAATAAACTGCTGGCCATTTGCTTTCGAGCAACAAAAATTTCGCCTAAATTTAAAACTAAATAATATGTTCTTAACCAGACATGATATCGATCTCTGGTTTTTAATGGTTAATAAATTTGCTCCTTAAGAGAAAATTTCCAATGTTGGATTTTTTTAAACTGTCATAAATTTTTATATACAGGGTGTCAAAGAAGGCGATGATTTTTGCTCCAATTTCAATAGCATGTGACTTTCATAATAATTTCTTTAAATTTTGTCACTGTACAGTCCCATTTTTGATGATATTACGGGGTATCTCACTTACGAGTAAAGATAGAGAGTTGCGGTTTCTGCAGTACTGTGCTACTTTTTTGTGAAAAGAACGATGGTATAAACAAAAGTTTCATAGCCCGCTTCGTTTCTGAGATACAGAGCGAAATTGAAAATAATGCATTTTGGGACCCCCTCGTATCTCCGTTATCTTTTAATATATCGCAAAGCTAAAAACTTCTTATATACTTTTTTCGTAGAACCCAGTGGCGTAGTCAGATTTTTGCTGTGAGCTGCCAATTTTAAGCTATAAATCAAACTTGTGTTTTTTTAAATGGAACACCCTGTATATTTTTCTTTCGTTTGAATGGAAATTTTATAAGCTTTTTAAAAATATATAATACATGATATGCATTTTAAATAATAAGCCTAAAATTCATAATTTCACAAAATGTATCTCTATACGACACTCTTGATGAGTATAGTATAAGCATTATCTTTTAAACAACGTTATAAGTATTAGTAGGGAGAGATTATCAGAGCAATGGAATGATCATTTTTTTATTGGCAAGACCTGTCAGTGGCAAAATTTATATTTTCTGTGTAATATTGTATTTTTTACGATTATTGAAAACGAAAATTATGAATATTTTGAAAAATGTGACATGTTAGTCCACTTTATACAGAGCAATGAAACTCCCGTGAAGCTTCTCAACTATTATTCAATATGTTTGTTTGAATATTTATTTACCTTTTGACTTATTTGGGTTTATTTTTTTATTTAAGTAGCATTTTAATTTATGGATATTCTGAAAGAAGACAACCTGGTCATTTAATGTTTTCAGGAATAAAGAGAACATGGAACATTTATCCGGCCCCTAGCAAAAACGTATAATAAGGAAAATCTCGGTAAGGGCGGACGCAACGTTCCTTGTTCTGCCAATTTTTTTCTTTATTCCGGAAATCATTAAAAGATCAGGATGCCTTCTTTCGGGATATCTATAAATTAAAATGATACTTAAAAAAATAAACCCAAATAAGTCAAAAGGTAAATAAATATTCAAACAAACTTATTGGGATATAGCTGAGAAGCTTCACGAAAGTTTTCATTGCTCTGTATCAAGCAGACTAACATGTCATATTTTGCAAAATATTGATAATTTTCATTTTGAGCCATCGTAAAAAATACAATATTACACAGAAAATATAAAATTTGCCACTGAAAGGTCTTGCCAATAAAAGGTTACCATTCCATTGTCCATTGTTCTTAATAGTCTCTGACTGCTAATACTTATACCTTTGTTTAAAAGACAATGCTTATACTATATTCATCAAGAGTGTCGTATAGAGACACATTTTGTGAAATTATGGATTTTAGGTTTATTATTTAAAATACATATCATGTATTATATATATTTATAAAGCTTATAAAATTTCCATTCAAATGAAAGAAAAATATACAGGGTGTTACATTAAAAAAAATACAAGAGTGTCGTACCGAGACAAATTTTGTGAAATTATGAATTTTAGGCTTAATATTTAAAATACATATAATGTATTATATATTTTCATAAAGCTTATAACATTTCCAATCAAACGAAAGAAAAATATACAGGGTGTTCCATTTAAAATAACATAAGTTTGATTTAAAGCTCAAAATTGACAGCTCACCGCAAAAATCTGATCACGCCACTGGATTCTACGTCAAAAACTGTGTAAGAGCAATTTTTTTGCTTTGCGATATGTTAAAGGATAACGGAGATACGAGGGTGGTCCCAAAATGCATTATTTTCAATTTCGCCCTGTATGTCAAAAACGAAGCGGGCAATGAAAATTTTGTTTATACCATCGTTCTTTTCACAAAAAAGTAGCACAGTATTGCGGAAACCGCAACTCTCTATCTTTACTCGTAAGTGAGATACCCCGTAATATCATCGAAAATGGGACACCCTGTACATCAATTGAATCACTTGTCCATAGCAAAGAAAGCAGTCTGTCAAACTTTTTATATCTGCTATATTTTAAGAGATATAGATTTTTTTGTAAAACCTAGTTTTTTCAACTTTTTGGTAGTTAGGCCACACTGTGCGTTGTATAGTGCAAACTTTATAAGTGATTATTATACCTTATGAGAAGCTTGTTTATGTTCAGTAAAAAAATTGTACCTAAATGTTGTGATGTGCAGTGGCATACTTATAATCACTATATGTCTATGGTTTATGGGTATCTCACAATTTTTCACGATTGTTTTGTATTGGAAAGTAATCGCTCGCAAAATCAAACACATCAAACTAGTGATATTTAATTTTAAGGATTTTCAAAACAAGTTTAATTTTAGGAATAGTGCTGTATTAGAAATAAACAAATAACATTTTTTCAAAAATTAAATTAAAAAATAATTTTTAGACACACTGTAAAATATACATGTAGATACAGTGCAATAGCAAAAAATGAAAAATAAGGATAAAACTTGCTTAATCTAGAGGCGAGTACTTTCCAATACAAAACAGTCGGGAAAAATTGTGAGATACTAAGAAACCATAATGTAAGTGATTATAAGTACGCCATTGCACAACATTTAGGTACAATTTTTTTACTGAGCATAAAAAAGCTTTTCGTAAGGTATAATGATAATCATTTATAAAATTTGCACGATATAACGCACAGTGGGGTCTAGCTACCAAAAAGTTGAAAAAAAAAGTTTAAAAAAAAAATCAATTTCTCTTAAATAATAGCAGATATCAAAAATCTGACAAACAACTTTCTTTGCTATGGACCAGTGATTTAATTGACGTACAATGAAAAAATTTTAAAAAATTATTGTGAAAGTTACACGCTATTGAAATTGGAGCAAAAATCACCGACTTCTTTCACACCCTATATATAATATTTTTTGAAAGCTTAAAAAAATCCACCATTGGAAAGTTTTTCCTAAGGGATAAGTCTATTAATCATCAAACACCGTAGGTCGATATCATGTCTGGTTAAGAAAATTTTTAGTTTTCAATTTAGGCGAAATTTTCCTTGCTCGAAAGCAAATGGCCAGCAGTTTAGTTCACCAATTTATCTATTACATTTTTATATTGAAACGTTGTGCTTTCTAAAGTTCTTAAAAAGTAAACAAACGTTTCGATTTTGATTGGCTGTGCGCGTTCGGAAACTAGGGTATACTCTTGTGGAGGGCTATGTTCGATCAGAAAGTTTTTAAGAGTCGGTATGTTGTAAAGGAGAATATGCATTAGGAAATATTTAACTTTACGTTATTTCTTGTATTTTTGTTTTAAAGACAATATACGTTTTTGGAATCCTTTTGAAATCAACAGTTCCAAAAATGCTAGTGACCAACACCATTCCGTATAATAGTGTATAAAGTTTAAATACAAAGACCTTTCTGCACGAGTGAAAAAGAACCCATGGAGTCCTTGTGTAAAGAGCAAACACGTGCAATTCCGGCGGTATTGAGTTGGAAAATTCAAAAGCTTTTGTTTTAATCCGTTTTTGACAAATTAGAAAAAGTAAATTTCCACAAAAAAGGCAGATCTGGCCCTGATAGATACGATCTCTGTATAAATAAAACGTTTTCTAATTTGATGAATATGTTCATAAGATACTGTACCAATATAATTAAATGTATGTTTTTGTTAATAAGAAGCCCCCCTTATTGACATTGACTGTGCGAGGAATCGCGGGAGAATAAGATACAAAAATGTTGCATGCGTATTGCAGTTTTTTTCATTTATATTAAAATATCTCTTGGTTCCCATCTCTGGACAAAAATTTGTATAATCATTAACTCCAAAAGCCTTGGACAATAAATAATACACGATATTTTTAAATAAACATCCCACGATGTGCAATAAATTTTGAAAATGTAAACTCTGTTTTTTTGCTTCATAAAGGTGTTGAATTTTAAATAATTTAATTATTTGCATTTCTATTAATATATTTATTTATGGAAAAATCTACTGAATATGACTTGATTTAAAATATATTGATTTAAGTTATATTGTCTATCCGTCACAATCTGCAAAATGTATGGAGCTAACAATTATTTTTTGGTACGTTATACTAGTATCAAACTCAAATTTTTGAAGTTCAGCTATTTGGTACTTACAAGAGGTACCATAATGATAAAATAATAGAGCCTGAAATTTGCATTGCATGCTTATTGCACTGCTGTCTCAATTGTATTAAAAATCTATCTAGTTCATTGCGCTCCTCCCCTGCCCATCTCTGGTCATATACAATGTGGAAGAATAAATAAAATAAGATTTCACAATTAGTGAAAAACTCAATTATTTAAGTTCAGCTATTTGATACTTACAAGAGGTATGATGCAATAATAGAATCTGTAATTTCTTGTTTAGAAAGTTTTACTTTACTTCTTTTAAGTGATCCTTTTTAAAAGCTTTTAGATTTCTATATGCTCTTCAAATTACCTTTAGAACTTAAATCGTGTACCTTCAGACAACATGAGGCAGTTCTATGAACTTCTCAAATTTTCTTCTTAAATGTCATCTTTACCTAGCGGTCTCATATCCTTCAATTTATTATGTCATATAATATTATTGTGTCGAATATATCTTTTTACAAAAATTTCAGGAATTTCTCATATAATGAAAATTGCGTCTACTGCATTTGCCGTATTATCAAAGTCTAAGATATTATCGAAAATGTAATAATACTTATACATAAACAGTGTGTCTAAAAAAGAATGCAACATATGGAAAACATTTTTATTATTGTTTTCTCATAAAATTTTAAACTGCGTAAAAATTGATGGATATTTATTAAGATTCAAAAAGGCAAGAAAAAGTTCTAAATTAAATTTGTGCTCAGATATGAATCATGTCATAAATATCTTGAGTTTCAGATTATTTTTGGTTTTAGATAAATTTTCCGAAATGGTACGCTACTAGGTATAATTCTGTTTTAATGCAATTAATGTGCATTAAACGTTAATCAATGTTGCAATAAATATGGCAGTGCGCCTAGTTCACATAATTAAGCCATGTCAATATTAAATGTTACTTTGGATAAAGGGTTGTTTGTTGATGTTGCAAACCAAGATAGACATCAAAATTAGGAAAATAGATCTTACCAGTATCAAAGACAATTCACTGTCTTTGCCAGTATTAAGAAATATACAAGTTGTCATTCAATTATCATAAATAATAATTATTTTATTTATTATACATAATTTAAACTGCACGCAATGAATATAGTAAGTGAATGTCCCTTGAAAAGCCGCATTATTATATCGCTCATTAAAAAAGAGGCTATAAAAAATTATTTAAATGAAAAATATACTGTGATAATTATGTTTTCACTTATTTATAAAGTAATGTTTTGTTTTTCATTTTATTTGTTTATAACTGCCTACTTTTTATTCATTATGTATTAATGATGAACAATGAATAAAATATTAAATGTTTTCTAATAAGTTGTGTTTATTAGTAAGAGTGATATTGAATTTACAACATATAATGCTGAAATGGCTTAATTATATCAAAATTATCTGGTGCATTTACGCAGCTGGTGCAGCTAAAAGCACCAGAGACGTCCTATTCCGAAGTAACAACGAAAAAGTATAAAATAATACAGTTTAAAATTAATATCTGGGTACATAATATTTTATTGCAGCTTAAAAAAATTATATTTATGTTTCTCTTAATAAAAGACCCAGCCTACCATAGACTAAGCAGAGAACCGCGCAAAAAAATACATAGAGTTTTTTCAATTGTATTAAAATTATTTTAGTTCGTTTCTTTCCATCCAACCCATTTCTGTACATAAAAATTGTGTATGAATAGTAAAATAAGATTTCTCGACCCTCGATCCCAAAAGCTTTGGCAATCCAAAATCACACGATATTTTTTAACAAACACCCCGTGATGCAGAAGAAATTTTAAAAGTGCAAACTTGGTTTTATTGCTTAATGGTGTTTAATTTTAAATTATTTGCATTTGTATATTTATGGTAATTTTTTACTGAGTAGGACTTAATTTAAATTATTATGGTGTATCCGTTTCAAGATATACATACACATTACACACCACTAGTTAAAAATGTACATTTTTCACATTTAGCTATTGAAGACACAGGAGCTAACATAATGATTAAATAGTGGAGCCTGAAATTTCCTCGTTTGGCTTCTTCCTTTTTTATTTTAGATTACTCTATTCTATTTAAATTAGGTTTCTATTTAAATCATATGCCATCCTATGACGCAGTTCCAATAAGTGCTCAAATTTTCTTTTTAAATATATAATCTAACTGTCTCATATTCGTCCATTTATTATGTCATAAAATATGTGTGTCAAATTATTTCAATTGATTCTTATTCTAACGCAGACATGCATATTCATATTGGATAAAAGTTTAAGGGTTTGTGATAAAAATTGGAAAAGTTGTTATACATAAATCTTCGTTGAGTACATGCGTATAATATGTCTTAGAAGATAACTAAATAAATATCTTTTTATCCGATCGGACAAAAAACGACACCTTTCCGATGTGTTTTCTCACCGCAAAAGTCATGATTCCAGTATACTGTAGTCGTTGCTTGGCAACATGCAATAACTGTACAAGAATAGAAAATAACTATCCGGGAATATAACATTCCCGGCCTAGGCCGGGAATGTAACATTTCTGTTCTATTCAAACGCCTTGTTTGTCAGATCTGACGTCTATCAAAAGTAACATTTAGCTGTAGTTTCCGTAGCTACGTAATAAACTTCATGCTCCCTCGATTCAAAACTTGATATTATGTTGAGTTTAAATTTAAAACACCGTTTTTATTTAGAGTAATATTTGACTCTATTTTTATAAATACGTATTATAATTAATTCCGATCGGATAAAAAATAGTATGTGCAACTCGTAGGAAAAGCATATTCCTGGACTCTTGTGTTGCTGGCCTCGGCTACGCCTCGTCCAACAACTACCACAGTCGTCCAGGAATGTTTTGCTTTTCCTCCTAGTTACACAATATACTATTCTATTGCATTCTTTATATAAATAAAAATGGCAGTCAAGAATTCGTTACCTAAAAGGAACATGCGCCTACCACCATTTGACGTACCATTGAAGTCTAAGATATCATCGATATACCTACATATACAGTGTATTCAAAAAAGAATGCATAGAATGTTAATCTGCATAAAAGTTGGTGCTTTGTTACAAAAAAAGAAAATAGGAAATAAATTAAAATTGTACTCAGATATACATCTCTTGAATTTTATGTGTCTTGCTTGCTTGTTTATGGCTTTGCTTCTAGGCAATTGCCAGAGTAATGACCATGTTGTGCCTGGCTCTAGACCATACCGTGACCATCTACAATATTACTAATTCGGTTACACAAAGTGCTGTGAAATTAATGATATAAGCAGTTGAGCAGCTCTTAACATAATGCTGATAATTGGACCAATGTTAGTACGGCCGCATACAGAGGCAAACTGAAAAAAATAAAATACACACAAATCTAGGAACAAAAACATTGGATAGGCTACATCTATAAGTTGAGCATCACAGTTTTATTTTATTGTAATTAATGACTGCATCATAATTTTGATTGACTCACTAGAGGGCTTAGCTAAAATCATATTCATTTTAATGAGTGAAGTGTATTGTAAATTAATGAACTCTTTATATAAATCGAAAGACCTGATTTCGTTAATCGGTTTGAAAAACTATATGATTCAGACTTTCTATTTGTCCACATACTTACAAAGTGGAGTTTCCCTTATTTTAAGTTTGTGTAGAAGTTCACCTGTTAGACAATGTCTAGTTCTCATCCTAATTATGGTAGTAATGTGGCTACGGCCTAAGGTACTAAGTAAATCTTGTTATTCCTTGTATTTTTCAAAGTGAGACACTACTGGGTATATTTTGGACACGCTGCACATCCTACAGCTGAATCCAATATTTTCAGACAGTTTTCACTGTACTTAATGTGCATCATATTCGAGTTCTGGATGTTGGATTTGTTCATTAGAAACCTTTGGTCAGTGTGGTTTATTTCCTTGCTGACATTTTATTTGTCTTATTATTGTTAAATTATATTTATCTTTTTACTTGGTATTCCCCACCGCAAACAAAACAATATCTGCTAGGGAAATAAAATCATCCCACTTCACATCCCTCTTATTTACATAAGTATTTCAGGGTATTTTCAGTTCAACCCATCGCTCAACCTGAATGCTGAATACTTTCAACTTAAGAACATTCCGATTTTGAAGGACCATGCTTTGGGTTTATACAGAAAAACCGCGAACCGTGTTTTAAAAGGCTAAATAAAGTCTTGTCTTAATTCGTGTCTTTTCAAACTGATACGAGACTTATGAGAACCTTCCTATTCGTAATTCCAAGCGCAAAGTAATGTATTGAATAAATAAACTGGTATTTATTTCAAAACACCAGAAATTAGGAGTTATAGAAATAAGCAGTAAATGTTGAAATTTGTAACTTCTTTCAGATTAGAGTGAGTTTATGCACAAGAGGTAAATTGTTCGTTTCGTTTTAAATTGATTTCTGAAAAATTTTATCACAGCTCGGAATGCTTAAATAATTCATGCCTTTCTTAAAGAAATAGTTTATTGAGTGTTCCTATTGATATAATATCAAATATTTAAGGAAGTGGTACCCGTTCATATAAGCAACATTGATTTAAAGGTTACCTAAGCAAAGTTTCATCACATGACAAAACGGAAGGAAAAAATAGACATCCGAATTAAACAGGCCATCTTCATTCTATTCTTCAACATAATAATGTTTTTATTCTTTTATTTCAAAATTAGCAGCATGATTTATATAAATAAGTTTCTTAATCAGAAATTATTTAATTTGTAATACAGATGGTTAAATATGGTAGCCACATTAAGACTAAAGTTTGTAAAGAATTGTATGAACTGTGTGTTTTGTGAGATAATAATGTAATACTAAAATTGTTTACGTATTTTAAAGTTCGATAATACCTAGGTATAGTTTAAAGAAAAATGAATCGGTCTAAGTCCGACACTTTTTTCCTTATATCTAACTCAAACTAACTCTATGCTCTTACCGAGAATCACTAGTATTTTTATCGAATACATCGGTTTTTGATGCCCTGCCTAAAAATAGAGCCTGTTGGGTAATATATTCTACGACGAACTTTTTATTTTTCTAAGGAATGACACATGAATGTTTGACGCGTAACGAAATTCAACTGATTTTCATTATGATTGCATAAAAAATTCATATATTTTCTTTTTTTACAGACTGCACAAACGGTCTATATTCTAAAGCGATATCCGATTTTTCGATTCTCTATCTATTTATGATGACACTTGATACGATCAAATGTATCTACAATGTTTACAGGTATTAAGCTATATCATTATGAGCCAGCAAACCGGCATGCACCCCTGGGCTATAAAAAATGCTAAAATACGAAAATGAATGCTTTTTGGTCGAAAACAATTTAGATATTAAAATATGACGAGAACTTGATACATGATAAAAAAAATCACTATAATTTTATCTAGCACTAGACGCTAATTAATAAAGATGTTTTAAATGTTCTAAAATCGCAACATTTTTTATCAAAATTCCCTGTGTCACAATAATACTTAACTGCGTACAAAAAAACTTATACACACATTTTAACTGCAATCTCTTTTTAAAGAAATATAAAATATATTGATCAACCAGCCCACCACCCATCAACATTAACTACCCTTAATTTCATAGAAATTTCACTTTATTGTAAAGATTACTTACTGATATCTGCATATTAAGTTTTCAGCGTCGTTGAATCTAGTACACTGCTTAGAGATTGGAGTATTTTTACCTACTGAATCATACATCAAATGATAATAAGCAATATACCTCTTGCCAAAATTGCAAAACGACGATTAAAATATTTTTCGTGCAGAAGCATTAATATGAATAATACAATTATTTATTACCAAACTACAACAAAGGTAACTCTCTCAAAGATGAACTACGTACCTCCCTAACCAACCTTCACTTATCAACCTAGATTGCGAAAAGAATGAAAGCAAGTATTAAATACAAATAATATTTACAG
The DNA here is from genome assembly GCA_016904865.1 of Pissodes strobi. Taxonomy (NCBI): domain Eukaryota; kingdom Metazoa; phylum Arthropoda; class Insecta; order Coleoptera; family Curculionidae; genus Pissodes; species Pissodes strobi. Next base: position 11,755 of record MU190479.1, read on the forward strand.
GATCCTCTACTATATATTATTAAAAATTCTAGAAATTTTTATACGACAATCTAACGCATTATATGCATTCGTTATAAATCAAAACCATTAATAAAAACTTCCCGGCAAGAAAATACTCCCACATAAATGTTTTTCTCCAACGCCTCTTTCAATCTGGATATAAAAAATAATTAGTTTGCAAATGTAATAGTTACTCTAAAACAATTAAAACCACATATCACTCTGCAGGATGGTCTTAATTAGTTTATATATCTGAATACATTCCCAAAAATTAGTCCTTTCTTAAGACTTATTTTGTTAGTTTATGAAAGGGATAATATCAGTATCTTACTGAAGTACACTTGAACACAAGAACTTTATACCTTTAACCAGCATTAGCAGCACACAAAAAAGGGACAAATTGTACCACAAAATGTGCATCATTGACTGAGGCAGAAGGATCGGATCTCTCCAAAGGTCAGCATTTTGCGATTGGCCCGACAACAATGATATTGCCTCGGATATTGCCAATCTTATAAAGCCTTAATATGTCTCGGCCGCTGAAAAAAAAACAATATCAGACGCCTGAAATGCATGCCAAGCTAATTAGTACTTCCAGGAAACAAAGAGAACGCCGCTGTGGCAAGGAGCCAAGAATGCATGCAGATTATACAGGAGAAATCCAGAGATGCATTTTGAAATTAATTATTACTTATCATATAACAACACTGCAACTGATAGCAAACAGAAAACAAGAAAGAGCAATTCCGAAGTCATCAGAATCACCGAATATGAGCAAACAAGGAGAAACAAAGATTATTCAAAAACAAGGAAATTAGTCGGTATTTGAATTAAAAAAAAAGAAGAAAGCACCGCATAGATTATTTTATCTTTTAATTCATATTTATGCCGAAGTTTTCTGGTCGAGTCTACTGCCAGACTTTAAAAAATAACAGAGAGACAAACCAAGATCTTGATGTAGGAATTATAAATCTTATATGGACTTGGACCAATCTTCGTCTCACGCCATTTCCATACTTTCTCCCAGCGCCTGAACATTGTTTATCGATTACTGTAGAGTACTGTACAGAATATGCGCTCAAGCCCTTTATCTATAGCAAGTAAGTACTCACTGCCTTCATCGAGAGTTTAATAAACTCACTGCCTTCATCCGGAATTGTCATATTTTAAGGAACATAAAAAATACACCATTCAATTTAAAATAAGAAACTTAATATCATGTACGGGTAGATCTGGTACCACCGTGATCATAAAGAATTATTATAAACGCTAAACCACAGTCTACTTTGAGCGCAACCAAAATTTCAAAGAAGTATCTTTTTTCGATCTCCCGAAACGAGTCCATCGAGTTCCAAATATCCTGTAAAGAATGCACTGATGCTTAGATCTCTGTGAACATGAGATGATTATTTACCATGAGTAGAACTCACTGAAGCTTCAGAAAGTAATGAATATTGCACTAAATATTAAGAGGTTTATTTAAACGATAAAGACGCAACCTTAGATTTTTATTCGAAAATTTAATAAGCCTTTATGACCGCACTAGCTATGAAGGAATCAAGAAGAAATACTAGCACTTACTAATACGCCATTAATTCCTGGCAAATTCTCTGCAAGTAATTTTATCAGAACTGTTATCATCAGGTATCTAGTAACAGGTATTAATGCCGGGATCATAATTAAATAGTCAGGCATTATTTCTTAGTTAATTTTGAGACAAAAATTTCATTTAAACCTAAGTTTTTAAATAATTTGTTTTTAATATATAGGGTGTTAAAATTTAAGAAACAAATATTTTACTAAATAACTCGAAGATGCAAATCCAGTCAAGTTGAAATATGGTGACAATTTTTAACGCATACAGAGGAGTTTTAAGCAAAAAAAATGTTTCAGTCTACCAGCATGGTGCTCAGGGATAACCCCTGTGGTTTTCTTTTACAAAATATATAGTACGCTACTGTTTTTTGTCGATATGGCATGGTCTTTTGGTTACTTAGAAGCATTTTTTTTTATTTCAGCACCTTGCATATTAAAAATAGTGTCGTTTAATACATATGCCTATATTAAATTTTTGCTTGAAATTGAGTGAGGAATTTCACCCTGAAGTTTGGACAGCTGCTTATTTAACACTCTCTAAATAAAAAAAAATAATTTACAGGTAATAAAGTTTCGTATCTTCTAAGAATTATAGAATATAGAAAAAAACCACAGAAATCTTTCTTGGTTTGACTTATATTTTGCATTTATACAGATTACTCAATTTTTCGTAGACAAGCATTAACCTTCTTTCAAATGCTGCTAAATCACACATCAACTAATGGCATGCTGACACTGACACATTCAAGACATTGATTAATATAGCAAGCGATTAACTAACCGGAGTTCAAAATAGTTGCCCTAAGTACCTCATTATTGGTATATCGGTTAGAGATAGAAAAGCTATTGGCAACTTGCCTATCTTAACGTTTAAAGAGCTCACACGGTATCATCTTAGGCGGTACCGAGGATACCACTGGTACCTTCTGTAGTTGATACTATGCTATAGCTTTTTAAAAGTTACGATATGGAAGTTTAAATAGTTTTTTCTATCTCCAATAGTCTTCTCCTTGTGCCTATCCAAATTGTACAAAAGCTCAATTTGTATTTGTTTATAGTTCCTAAACTGGTAACTTTACGGATAGGGTATGACACACCAATTAGACTTAGAAGTTTGTGTAGAATCCAAAGATGAAAAAATTCATGAGTGTCCCGTTTGATATAAGAAAGGCTAAATACTCTGTAAATATGACAATGACAAAAATGAAAAACATAAGTAAACCTTTTCTATTTAATTTTTTTCTATCTTCTATATTTTTTGAGATAGGCGGATAAGGAGCGAGTATGAAAATTGACTCAATGCCCTATCTCTGAAATCAAATATCTGATATATCTTTCTCTTTTCAATATTTCCCATTCATTCCTCCTGTATTTTATGGCTAATCGATCGATATGTGGTTTAAAATTTGGCGATTGACCCAGACCAGTTTTTTACTAATTTTATGTGCTTTGACTTGGTTCTCAAATTTTGGTGGCCAATAAAAAAAAGGAATGAAAGTGGTGAATTAATCCAAAATGTGCAGGTAGGGTAAATAGCTATTAGTTATTATAATTAAACGTTTAATAATTTCCTCAGAGTCATTAAATTACATTTGTTGTTTGTATTTAATTTGTTATTTTAATGTGTTCCTAGTTTCTAATATATATTTTTGTTATAACTGTTTAATTATTTTATCCAATATTGAGAAAAGGTCTACATGAAATATTATAAATTTGGATAGGCATAATCCAGCTTAATTTATTATATTGTCATAAATCTACTTTTTATTTTAAAATAAATTCGAATGTTTAGTTACTCAGTGTTATTAAAAATTATAGATTATGAGATTAAAAATTGAATAGAAATGCAAATATTGCAAATTTGATAAACATTGATGACCTAAACACGTTTTATATCAAGCATCGATGTTTCATGTCGATGTCCGAGCACTACTCTTGACTGTAAATTGTCACTAAATTAGGTAAAAAATTTATTATTGACCCGAAAAAAAAACGAAATTTGAGACATTTTTTAACTGAAGTAAATCATTTACTCTGTGGCTACCATATTTTGTCGCCAAAATACCATTTTTTAAGCACCAGATATGATTTTTTATTTCTTGGATCTGCCGACACTAATGTGATCACGCGTGTGATTTAACTCCATTCCCAAAAGAATGTTCTCATTTACATGACCTATTAAAAGCAAAATAAATGTGAAAAGAACAGTTTATCAAACTAAACAACATAGAACTTGGAAACTATTTTTCCTGTGTGGACATTGCCTTGCGAATATTTGCTTCTATAGCTGTGACAGTTTATTCAGCTGAACACTCTTTTTAAACGTCTGGCATGAAAGAGGACAGATTAAATAAACTATTCCATGGAGAACGATTTGACAACATTTCTTAACTTTGAAGGCATTATAAAGAACTTTGCTGCTCAAATATCACGATCAAAGTTATTGACACAAACAGAAACGGTAAGTTATAGCTTAATTTATTTTTGATTTGTTAATTGTTAATTTAATAAATCCGACACAGGCCTTGATAAAATATAATGTTCAAAGATGCTTCATTGTACTTGTTTCTAGGTTTTCGGCTACTCGGCTTGCTTTTTCTGTTTATAATTTATATTAGGGAAAAACATCCTAAGTCAGGTATGTAAATTGTATATTTTTTATGGTTTTGCTTTACTTGTGGTCAAAATATTGTGTATACTGTAAACAGTTGCAGGATCTTGCATGCAATTTTTACCATCCTGATGCACCTAATGTAAATCAGGTTGTCGTAATTACAATATTCTCCATAATAATCGCTAAAAATACGAATAATTATCCTTGGTGCTATCCATCTGTTTCGAAACCAGGAGCTACAATAATTTCAAGTTAAAGTTAATTTTTAAAGCTGTTCAAGTACAAAATAAAAACATATCTTTTTTTGGGAAAATAAAATTATATAAAATATTAATCCACGCCATCGGTAACATTTCTTCTAATTTTTTGAGTTACGTATTGATTAATGCAATAGTATAAGGGATTTTCCAGCGACATTATTTAAAACTAGAGTTGTTGTTGAGGGTGTTTCTTTTTATATTAAGGAAAAAGTTCACGAGATAATTCGTATCTCAAAAATTGGCATTAATTTCACTAAAGCTTCCATCAGAGAAAAAAGCTTTAAACCACAAATCGGATGTTATATCAATATCAATATCTGAACTTAAAGATCCATTGCAACTGTTGCGTCATTGCAGTATTTTAACCTCCTATAGTCCTAACCTACATTTCTCACTTACGTTAATTAACAGGGTGTAAATCATGATGATGTTTCAATGTCTCTATGTCTGTCACATCGCGATTTGCACCGGTTTTCGTAAAATTGGGCGGATTTGTGCCTTAGATAAAATGGACATCTCTACTGCTGTAATGGAAAATATCTCGCAATTTCTTTCCATTGACACTGTTGCCAAATGGTGGTGGAAATAATTTCGTAAAGTCGTAGGGAATTACAATAAATACTGAGTTAAATCATTTATTGGCTTTTCTCACGAGAGTCTGGTGTAGTCTCGCCTCATATTCGAGAGGAAACCAGGGTTTTTCTCCAGGAGACGAGACTACTAGATGATCTTGTCTCTAGTCGACTATGAAAATTTCCGAGCCTCATGAAAAAATCGGCTGCTAGACGTATATGCACTTGGATCCAAAAAACATGACATGTTTAGAATAAAATCAATATTTTCTAGGTAACAGTTTAACCAAGTTATGCAAGATTTTTCATTTATTATTTTTAAATATATTAATTAAGAAAAAAACGGTCTTCAGGAACCCTGCCTGGATTGAACACTGAATCAATAGATTGTGTTAATATTAATATTAATATGGCAGAAATTAAAGCAATTTTTTATATGTTCTAATAATTTTCTCTAAATTTTCCCATTTATGTCCCTTCTGGTCTTTTAGAACATAATGTTTGTAGCTTTTTCTTTGACCATGACGTTATACTAATAATGGCCAAATTAATAAATAAGTGCATCATTTGAAATCATGAGGGTCATTTAAAATTAAATTAACGTATGTACTTGATGCTCCAAATTAAAGTTTGTAGATAATTTTCCGTCATTTAATAGACTTTTCAAACAATAGGTACTAATAATTATCAGGATTTTTTTTGGAGATTTCAATATTTTCTATTTTTCAGCACTGAATATACTTCTTTTTACTGAATCAATGAGCAAATAGTTTTTAGCAAACTCACTGATATATCAATACGTATTTATTTTATTAGTAAGTGAAATATTCTCAAAAAAGCTCCGGTACCTAAGTGGTTGTGACAAGTTGTGGATTGAAACTCACAAAATTCAGGCTAGGTATATTTAGAGATATGAAATATATTAGTGCAAAAAATACACAAAATAACCAAATCAAAGTAGAATTTTCTTTGCCGAAATTAACTTTTTATTTGAATAATATT
>MU190479.1:17808-60444 GCA_016904865.1 Pissodes strobi
AAGTAGAATTTTCTTTGCCGAAATTAACTTTTTATTTGAATAATATTGTTTAGAATTTCCACTAATTGTGAAGTATACTTTTGTTCAAATTTATATTAGCTGTTTTAGGAAGCCATACACTTTCCCTGTGATATAAATTCAGGCCCTCAAACTCCTAATAATAAAGTCTGAGTATGTTGAATTTTGGAATATTCTTTCCCCCATAAGTTAATTTTATCTCAAAGTTTGCAATACTTCTAATCGTATGCTATGCTATGCGTATTTTAAAGAGTAGGGAAAATATATGGAAGAATATAAATTTGGAATTAAAACTGCTGTTTCGGCAGAAATTCAGAAAAATCGGCAACACGGCGCGGCGGCCACCTTACGAGCATCGACACTGCCCTACAAAGGCAGATCAATCGAGTCAAGGGTAGGTGAAGTTCAAGGCTTGAGCCTCTGAGTCAGCCTACACTTAGCATAATATAGAATAAATAATAAAACATAATTTTTACATCCCAGTATGCTAACATAAAACGATTAAATAAATCTAAATTATAAAGTCAAAGCAACTTAATATTTACATTATTATACATAAAAGATATTTAAACATTGATACTGCAATATATATATTTTATAACTATGATTTCTATTATATTAGTTATAAAATAATGCAATTTACATCGCAATCGTTCGAAGCTTCGATTTATCCAAGCCCTCAAACACCATTTAAAAACTGCGATTTTTTAAAAGTCTGTAAACAAATTATAGCACAAATTTTTAAAGTTTGCAGGGCAAGAGAGTTTGCAACTTCTCGCAAATTTTCTGAGTGAAGTAGCTTACAGTAATATTCATTTTTAATTGTTTTAGCCTTTACACCCAAAATAGACAAAAAAAACCTTTCCCAGCCGAAAATACGGTGAGTTCAGATCACTGCGGCTATTAGAATTAGACCGAGCCAGACATTACTCAGAGATAGACTTCTTTCAGTCACAAAATCATAATCCATGATTAAAGAGAATGAAAATATCCAACGCATTTAGTGTACTTCGAAGGACATTATGAGGTTCATTCAATCAAACGCCTTAGAAAAATCTTGTACACTGAGTCAACCTGAAACGTTAACTTCGCTTAATTTTGTTTACATTTTCTCACTGACTATCAAACCAAAGGCGTATTTTTGAGCACTATTTTTGATATTTGTGTGTTTTATTTACTCGTATAAGAATATCGTCGGCAGCATTGCATTGTATATCTAATACTTGAAAGATTCTTCATGGAGGTAAAATCAAAACCGACTCAATATAGGAGTTATTGGCAAAATGCACGCTTTTTAACTTTCATTGCCATGCTCAACAACAAACATCTAGAATTTGTGATACTTATATATTGGATTTTTGAGTTAGATATTTCTAATCGATAATTGCTGTAAAACACAATAATTGCTGATTAGAATAAAGTTTCCTAGTTGTGAAGGTAGAGGGCATCATGATAAGCTAATTAGAGTAATCAATAGAAGAGCTTCCTGTAGGCATTTTTGATTTATTTCCAATAACTTGCCTAATCACAAATATTAAATGGCCATCTTTTTAGACTAAAATATAAAAATAATACTATTATATAAATAATGTATAATTATTATTATTCAACTTCGGGATAAGTTTATTTTCCATTAATTTTATTTTCGAAAATATAACGTATAGACGCCAAACCAGTGGCGCACTTGCAGGAGCGGGGATGTTTGGGGGTTAAAACCACCACGCCGAAATTTCCCAAATGTGTCATAATCCTTCAAATAAATTTAACAAACCATAATAAGAACGGTGGCGTAGCGTGCTTACAACACCGCTTTAAGACCAAACCCTTCAACACGTGCAAGTCAGCGCTAAAAACAATACATTATATATTATATACGAGCTAGAAAATACAAAATGAGATAATTGATGCAAGCAATTGCTTGATTCTTGCAAAGTTAATATGTAATTCAATTCGTCCTCATATTTTTCAATACTCGCCAATGGGACTATCGATGTCACTGGTATAGAGAAAATGTCTCTTTGTGTTCGCTGTATTGACTCAACATTTTCCAAACTTGAAGAACCATTCTTGCAATTTGTGCCGATTGAACATGTTGAAGAAAAGGAATTTCTATAGCAATAGTCCAGAAGCTTATCAATTTGAGAATTGATATGAGCCAGGCACGTGGTCAGGGCTACGATGGCGTTGCTGCCATGAGCGACAAGTTTAATGATGGAGTACAAGAATTATATTTAAGAACAGTTTTTGTACAATGTACTGCACATTTACTTAATCTAGCTGCATCTAGCTCTTGTGAAGTACTCGCAATTAGAAACTCTACAGGTACGATAGGAAAGCTGCATGATTTTTTTAATGCTCCCAAAACACAGGCTTTATTTAAACAACCTTTAGAAGAAACCAAAGTTACTTCTGGTCACGAAAAATTAACGAGACTTTGTCCTACCTGATGGACTGAAAGGTAACTCTGTTTTTTTTTTATGGCAGTGGCACACACACTAAAGGTAGATCCTATGGCGCTCGACGAGCGGTGTGTGTGCGAAGATGTTGATTGACACGGTTCTTGAATATTTGTAGGTTGTAATTAGTGGGAAACAGATGTCCTGGAAGTGAGTTCCACAGTGATGCAGTGCGCCAGACAAAGGAGTTCTGGTAAAGCGATGTTCTAGGTGTTTCTAGTTGTACGACGAACTGGTGCGCTCCTGCCGTCTGTCGGGACTGCCTGACAGGAGTTGCCAGGGGCGGGATTATGCGGGCCAAATCCTGGGAACATCTGCCGTGAAAGTATCTGTAAAACAGAGACATCTCGGCCACATGTCTGCGATGTTCCAGACTATCCAGATTCCGGGTCAACTCCGGATCGCCGACGAGACGCACAGCCCTCTTCTGAATGGAATCCAACAGCTTTAGGGTATGCTTTGGTGCGGCACCCCAGATATGTGAGCAATATTCTAAGCACGGTCTTATTTGCGCTTTGTACAGCAAGAGCAACTGCTGCGGTGTATAGAGTTTCTTGTTGCGAAATAGCGCACCAAGCTTCTGGGAGGCTGATTTTGCGATGTTAGCAACATGGTCATGCCATGACATATTGCTGTTGACCGAGACACCCAGCAGCCCGATTGACGAGGATGAAGGAATGGTCGATCCAGCCATAATGATGTCAGGGCCCGCTGTATTGGCCCTCTTAGTAAACGTTGCTGCTTGGGTCTTTGCTGTATTGAACTGGACCAAATTTCGGTTGCCCCAAGTTTGAACTTTCTCCAGGTCTTGATTAATTGCTGTAATCTGCTCCTGTCTGCGGTGATATGATGGCATTGTACTTGCTTTAGATAATTTAGATACTTTTTTAACAGTTTCTCAACTGTTGCATATCTGTTAGGCTACCCAGTAAGAAGGGCTGAATTTGGTATATCTTCGCAGATGATCCACCAGGTATTTACTTACAGTGGATATTTATGCCGGCTTTTTCAACAACGAAATAGTGATTTAAGGCAGGCAACAAATTTAGCAGAATATATAGAAGAATAAATAAGAAATTTAACACAAAATGCATAATTTAACAAGTTATTCTTAAATACTCAGAAATAAACTGAAAAGTTTGACTTTCTTTAAATAAATCGCGTGTTAGACAAAAAGATGTAATGTAATTGTTGGTACTGCTGACGATTACTATCGCATATCGATCTATATTTAATTCTTAGATAGTTTCATAAATAATTTGAAAGATAGATTTTCTCAACATAAATCGCTATTTGTTGGTTTTCAAACTTTATTGCTAACGGAAGTAAAATTTAAATTTTGCTAGACTCGAAAAAGACAAGTGGCCAAAAGATGCCTTAAATATTGTTGACTATACTTGCAACTTTACCTGTGCCTACTGCGGAGAATGAAAGAACTTTTTCTGTACTACGACGCTTAAAAAATTATCTACGAAATTATTGTTCCGATAAAAGGTTAAATGGATTAACACCTTTACATCTTTACAGATGTCTGACTTCACCCTATTTTAAATAAATTAGCAGAAAAGCCTGTGAAACTTAAAATTAGACTACACTAAGAAATATGATTATAATCTTGTACTTTAAATTTGTGTTTTGTAAAAATAAAATTACCAAAAGACTTAATTAAACAGAACTTTTCGTTGTCACTGTCCTTACTACTTAAATGAAGAGTAAAGGTTGTGTGCATGTAAGAAACATAGTAAATGAAACAATCTTTGTATTCCATGAGAGATTGTTTCATTTACTTACTACCTAAGTCCATCAAATAATTAAATAATTTCAGATTGAAAAAAATCTGGCTACGCCACTGTGCCAAACAGTGTAGGTAAAATGGACCTTTATTATAAATTTTATTGCCGTTGAATCCTTTAACTATTTTCAAAATATATAGTCCAGTTTAGCTTCACTACGAAGCTAGCTATTTACGAAATAATAAAAATGCTATAAATATTTATTATTTAAATAAGTATGATATGTGACCAATGTATTTACGAAATTAAAAATGCATGTTATTCCAAAAGAAATTCTTAATTATGGCTTATATGATTGCAAATCAACTAATAACCCGTGGCTGTCTATTTTTGGGCATCGCAAAATTCAGTAAAGTAGAAAACTTCGCCTTTTAACCATATTTACATATTCTGGAAAAATCTCTCAATTGCCATTTAATGGAACACCCTGAATACGATATTTCGATTTGTGCAGATAAATTGCACACATACTTACCAAAAGTGTGCGTAAAAATCACCATCCTCAAATCATCAGCAAAGCTTTAAATTTCAGAAGAGTAGCAACCTGTATCTTAAAAATTATACGTAGCACTTTCTTAAACCTATCAAAGCTTTTACTTAAGAAGTCGAAATGTACAACATCTCAGAAAATTACACTAATTTCCACAAATCTAGTCGTCAGACTCTATGGGATTCTTGAAACGGAAAGCTAAATATATTTTCATAAATTATACGTCTTAATAATAATTCAAGAAGCTGATATTTACCTATTGCCGATTTAAATGTCATTCAAACTATTTGTATATGCAAATTTTATTGTTGCCTTTCTCATATTGTAGAATTAGCAATTATTATGATTCATCACAGGTCATCCTAGGTTATGACATAAATGGGATATACCGGTTTAGCAGTATTTTATATATGGGCGGAGTAGCCATGTCTAATATGGTAGAATGAAGTTGCGTTAGTTCCATAATTATTTCAAAATACACTATAGCATAGCATGTCACAAATATGCACTCTGTTTTAAATAAAATCTTCATTAATATTAGAAGAGAAAATACTACAAAATGTATCATATAAATCAGTTTATTATGATTATAGGGCGCATACTATACTATACTTCATTTCTGAAATATTTTCAAATTTTAGATAGTGTTTGTACGAAAACCATCTTTTTGTTCCGTTTATGTATAAACGTTATGAATGTGTGCTAGAGTCAATTTTTAATGTCCGATTAAAGAAAACCCTCAATCTAATATTCAGCCTAATCTGCACCAAAAATAAGCTTCCTCTGAAGGGAACGAAAAAATTAACATGTAAACAGCAATGTTGAAAAATAAAACATTGATCTTCTAGAAGGCCCAAAAAAATTAAAAGATCATAATAATTTAGGACCATAATATGACAAAGGCATTATATTTTCATATATTGTAGAATATAGGAATTAATGACTATCACGTATGTAAAAATCAAACAGTGCATAACTCTCTATTATTATATAATTTCTTTTCCAGATATCTCGTGTTGAATAGTTTGTAGGGGAATAAATGCAGCTGGAGAGCTATGTCCCTTAAAGCACTCAAAAAAATTCAAAAGATCATAGTAATTTAGAACCACATGATTATTAAAAATGAATTGCATTTTCATATATCTTAGAATACAAGAATCGATCAGTTCGCATGCGTAAAAATTAAACACTGTATATGTTTTACCTAATTCCCTATTGCTAGCAAAGTTTTCATATAATGTCTCGGTTTAATTAATGAGAAATATGGTTGAGGAGCTTCATTTCATCTGGGGTGAATAAAACATTCACATGATCATATGCATATGGAGAAGGGAGCACAGTTTCATATATCTAAGAACTCGTTTTATGTGTAACATTTTTATATTACTTTTTTCTTTAAAATATAGTATCGAATAGGTCAATAACGCTAACTTCACCCCTCTTCTGGTTCTGGTCTTCTTAAATAATGTAATAAATGTATGATTTATTACATTGATTGTTATATAATTGATAACCAAAATGTTTCGTATTGAATAGTTTATGAAAAATGTGACTGGGAGCTTCATCTTCTTGAGGACATAAAAGATTTAAAAGATTATATTAATTTAGAACCATGCGATTATGTAAGAGGCTAGATATTTTCATTTATCTTAATCTCACAATGTGACATCTGAAAATATGCATTTATTAGATATTACCAAAAACTAATTCCCTATGTATTAAATTTTATGTCACAAAGTGGCGTAACTCAAATATCCTCTGGTTAATGATGACTTTTTTCATATTTCATAATTTGCTTGCATTCTCGCAAATAGGTGATTTATTTGCCAAAAAATAATGAAAGTGCTGTATTTTACAATAAACGTCTTGCCGTTTGTAGTTTGGTTTAGTTTAAGTTAGTTACAATGATCAAGGAGTGAGAGTAGTAGCTCATACTTCAATGGCTGTAGCGGCCAGAATCAAAACAGCATTGTGATCAAAATATTACTGTTCACAGTGCAGTACACTAAATTTTTTTGTGCCCTTTCATGGCCTAAATGAGAAGATATTTGACACTGCTAATATTTTCTATATTCAGTTTTTAAACTTGCCAAAAACATCCATATCGTGTGAATCCTCTAAATTTCATGTATTTTTCAAAAGCTCTTGAAAAGATTCTCAGTAAAAACTGTATCACTGTAGAGCAACTAAAACGAACGGCGATTATGGGGATCAAGGTGTTAAAAGATCTCCTAATAAAATATTTCTTACAACAAGCCACTTTCATTAGAATTTCAAATATTTCTCACTGAAACGCCTTAAAAAAGCATATCTTGAAAAGCTAAAGTATTTTAAATTATTCGGAAACAACTACTCTGATATGCAAACCTTCTGCGATTATAATTAACTAGCATAAAGATTAATATCGTTTTATGGCACATTGAAACCACATTGTTATTGTGAGTATGAATTTCTCAATGTGGTTGTAAGCTATTGTTTTTTGATGTTTTTGATTGCATTTTATATGAGTTCTCTTTTCTATTTTCTTCAGTTGTGTTTTTGAAGTTGTTCTTTCGCAATTTATAACTGTTAATTAGTGATAATCGAGACTGGTCTCGGTACTGCAGTCTTGGTCTTGGTCTTGCAAAAGTGAGCAAAACCAAGACCATGCAAGCCTGTGTATGCAAGAACAAGACCATTACCGTTACCATTATTGCAAGATCAAGAACTGTTTGCTCAATCACGCGGAACTAAAAAGAACCAATCATGGAATCCCACTAGCCATGCATTGTTTTTCCAGGTTTATGAATCTTGGGAAGACAATATAGTTTCGGCATAGTAGGATTACTCACAGATAATTTGAATTTAATTTGATCAGAAATAAGGTTGCTACATTCCTTCAAAGTGTTTTTAACTGTGCTACCATCTTAGATAATGGATTCCTTGAGATTCTGTTATAGGGCCCAGATTCGATTAAATTATCAACCCGCTGAAAATATTCGCTTTTGTCTAATATAACAACCTTATTACCTTTGTCAGCTTTTAGGTAGAAAACATCTTTCTCCTTCAATCTCTTGATTAAACTTTTCCCTCTTCCAGGTCGAGGGTTAACACTATTATTAATTACATTTTTTGAGATCTTATTTCTGCATGCTTCTCTAACAAATCCTTTATTAGTAGAGTCAGAAAGATGTTGAATAGAGCTCACTATATTACCTATAATATCAAGTAAGTTATCCTTTGGTGGAGGCAATGCAAAATTCAGACCCTTGTTTAAAAGATCCAATTCAGCGCGTCGAGTGCAACAAATTTTGTTTCTGTATTGGGGATAAAACTCTGTTTTAGTACTTATTACAATGTTACTATAATATTCTTAGATCTTCCTGGCTCACAATACCTTAATTGATCATCCTTAGTACCTATTGGCCACCTTTGGATATTTCATATTTCATCGAACTAAAATTACCTTTGAAAAACTCGAATAAATACAATAATGTATCTGATAATATGCCACAACTCGCTTATCTAGAATATGATAAAAATCATCTTAGGAGATAGTAAAAAACATCTATTTTCGGTTAGCTTGTTTAGGGCTTGATTGCCTTTTTAAGTTGACATTATCGACAATTGCTGGAGTATAATGGTTACAAATGCGTATAATATTGCTAGCTGATATCCTACCATCTATTAAGGGAATTTCCTAAATGTATATCTTCTTATCTTTGCAAGGATTTTGACGGCTTTAAAGCCACATTTTTGTAGCACTTAAGAAATCCATCTTGAAAGCTAATATCAATTTAGACCTTTATGATTTTCCAGGTTTAACTAGCTTTTTATCTGTAATAACTCTAAGGGTCGATATATCTATTCATCTCTTCGTAACTTTATCAAGAAAATAATTATCATAAAAACAGTTATTCGAACAATGATATCCATGGTGTTCATATGCTTGGGAAAGTTACCAGAAGATTGATATATCAAACCTATAGCCTTCTAAACTTCTAACTTTAATATTTACTACCATTTTCCATGAGTTACATTCCAGACTCGTATAAACTTCGAAATTGCTATTCTGAAATACTAATTTAAGGATAACATTTTTAAAAGCTAATTTCAGGATAACATTTTTAAAAGCTTTCGATAACTAACAGGGTAATAATAATAAATTATTACAAAGGCTACATTTTCCCATCTATTCGAAATTTCTTATAGGTGCTCCATCTAATAATTCCAATCGCTTTTTCAATCATGGACATGAAAACATGTACTTTTGTATAATACATTTTTCACAAATAAACTTGAACACTTTCATATGAAGCAGCTCCAACATTTTAGGTGATTAGGAGAATCTATGCTGGAAAGCAAACATTTTATACAAGGTGACAAATGGTTCGGTCATTTTTATTGTATTACCTATATGTGTGAAGCTACCTATTATCACTACTTAAGTGAAGAACCAAAAAATTTGAAACTAGAAAGTTGTCAATTGTGTTTAGAAGCCTTTCCAAGATTTGCGTTTTACATTCATAGTTTCTTATTTAAACTCAAAAAAATTCGTACACCTAAAATTTTATAGCTGGCATATTGTCCCATTTTTACAAATGAAATAATAGAGTTACATAAGTAAAGAATTTTTAAATGGTTCCTTATCACAAAAAAATATCCTGCAAAACTCTTCCCTGCGCCTTTAAAGAATATTCTAGGTAAAAAGGTCCTACATAAATTATTGCAAACATTTGTGGATATACCTACTGGAAATTTAATTAGTTCACTTTGTCCATTTAATCAAAAAGCTTGTGTATTGAAAAAAATTAATTATTAAAATTGCTCAAGCTTTTTGATTCTCCACAAACAAAGTGAACAAGTCAAATTTTCAACAAGTGCTCCAATACATTTTATCCTTTATCTCGATAAGCAGAAGCTTTGCAGGATATTTTGCTAGTAATATCGAACCATTTAAAAGCCCTTTATTTGCCAGGACTGGGCTTATGAAATTGGATTTCTTGATTATTTCACTAACAGAAAACGAGACTGTTGTTTTATATAGTTATTGTACAGATCTGGACAAATGAAAAGATATAGAAGTGATATTTGTGAGCCCAAAATCTAAAACTTTGTGAAACATCTAGGTATATATTAATTACCGACAATCTTTGAGATCTTTTATTTTTTTACGAGTATAAAAGTGAAGAGTTTCATTTATGTGGATCACCCTGATTATTCTATTAGATTACGGACACTGTTGAATTCTCAGAAAAGACTTTTCAAATCTAGAGTATTTATAAACACTTTTAATGAAGGTCCTATCTTGTGTTAGTTTGAATATTTCCTTACGGATATAGGTATCAGTTGTTAGCAACTACTTATAAACGTCAATTTGAGTAGTCTAGGGCCACTAGACTACGCTACACACTAGTAGCCAGAAGGCTCTCATTCTCACTGCAGTTCGCGGAATCATAATTTTGACAATAGAATAGGATACACCTATTAATTTTCTACTTTTATAAAAAAATAACCCAAATACAGAAAATTAAAAAGGGATGGATATAGTGCCCAATGAATATAGGCATGGGATTAAGCAATATACAAATAAGGTAATACAGATCAATAAAGCTTACCTCAACTACTTTAAGGTTCTGCTTATCTAAAAGGAACTCCATAGATTTGTGTGGTCTTCCGGAATTGCTTTGTCCGTCCGCGTTTTCGGGCACCTGTAACCGCGGCTCGGGGCCTAGGTTTAAGAGACTTTGAGTTTTCGCATTTGCCCCGTTCGTAATAATCTAAAAATATCGAAAATATTTCAGTATGTATTTAAACGTTACATTAGAATTAATACACTTGCATAATTATAGAAAATAAAATGAAATTGTTTTAAAGTTCTGAAAAATTGTTTAGCAGAATTTGTTGAAAAGTACAAACCCAAATATCAAATTACAAAGAGATGCAAATGAACAAAAATATCTGCTAAAAGGCGACGAAATGGATCATTTACTGTTGATTAAAGAATTATTCCTAATTAGTTTAATAAAGGCTCCTACAATGTATATTTCAAAGAATTAGTTAGTACAAGTACAAGGACGTATTGGCCTATATCATTCATATATGGAGTAAAGCAGTTGGGAACTGCGGAGAATCGATTGTATTGGATATTTCGACGGCATTCGATAGAGTTTGGCATGGCAGATTGCTCAACAAACTGCCGCCCTTCGGACTGCCAGCAGCTGGCTTGCCAGTTTTCTTAAGAACCGATCTCTGCACGTTGCAGTAGATCGACAAATCTTAGAAACATTCACCATTGATGCGGACGTATCTCAAGCCGCAATACTTTCACCAACTCTGTTCCTTATCTATTTAAATGACCTGCTGACCGAAACCAATAATCCTATTTACAGTTTTGCAGATGACAGTACCCATGAATCCCAATTTAGATCAGAAAAACCTTTACCTGCTACTGAGATTTATCACCGCAGACAGGAGTAGATTTGAGCAATTAATCAAGATCTGAAGAAAGTTCGAACTTAAGGCGACAGAAATTTGGTCCAGTTCATTGCAACAAAAATGCAAGCAGCCACGTTTACCAAAAAAATTCAATTACTACTTGGTGTTTCAGTCGCATGACCAGGTTGGTGACAAGCTGACATCGCAAAATCAACCCGCAGAAGCTTGGTGCGCTATTTCACAACAAAAAAAATTTATACACCGCAGCAGCTGCTCTTGCTCCACAAAGCGCAAATAAGGTCGTGCTAAGAATATTGCTCACACATCTGGGGTGCCGCACCTAAGCGTCTGCTACATACCATTCGGATAGTCTGGAACACCGCAGACATTTGGCCGAGATCTCCCTGTTTGGGTTAGTTTGGGTTATTGTGGCGCATCATCTTTAATGCTATTTCTAAACGGAATCAGAATCTGTATATCTCATCATTGAAGTCAATAGTAAGTGTAGGTAAACAGGAGCAAAGCATTTTATTAAATTGAAGTGTACCAGGTCAATAAAGTTAAAAATGTTCAAATAAACATAACGCTTATTTTTAGTACTTATCTACTCCTAACGCTCGTTTGCATGTATTTTAGTTAACTTCTATGTAATTGTTTTCCCTCGATTATTTTTCTT
The DNA here is from genome assembly GCA_016904865.1 of Pissodes strobi. Taxonomy (NCBI): domain Eukaryota; kingdom Metazoa; phylum Arthropoda; class Insecta; order Coleoptera; family Curculionidae; genus Pissodes; species Pissodes strobi. The sequence goes on from MU190479.1 coordinate 29,659, forward strand.
TTAAGGTAATTTTTACTAATAAGTCTAATAATATTTTATTAAGTACATTTCTCTTTAACGTGTGTAAACTATGTTTGTATGTTTAACCCTTTATAAGTCTGTAGTGCATATAAGTACATTTTAAAATACCCAACTATTAGTAATTTTAAAAAGGAATATGAACCAAATATATCTAGTTAGCATCAATAATTTAAATTAACGTAAAAGATAAAGTGGTACATATACAGGGCGTTAGTAGTAATCGATTAATACGTAACAATTTCGGATAGTTAGTTAAGTGAAATATACTACATAACGACCCTAGATCCTAATTTGGTGAAAGGTATTACCATTATATAACAAGCCAAAATAATATTTAACAATAAGAGAGCCTAACTCAAATTTTAGTTTTGTTCTTGGGAATCTCTAACAGAAACAGAATTTTAGAAAAACGGTTGCATTTGGAATTTTCGGAAAATATTGGGTGTGAATCAATAAAATCTTGACCACCATAAGCCATGAAGGGTTATGGTGGTCAATCAATTCTGATGATTTTTTTTACCTCTCGATTGGTAATCAGATAGAACGGAACAAAAACGTTTTCACGATTTCATGCTTGCCAGCTGAAATGAGCTCAGAATGGGCAGCTTATTGATAACATCGAAATTAGCAACAAACATGCTGTTGACTCAGATTGCAGTGAAGATAGTGATGCTGAAAATTGATAATTTATGCGAACAATTTCATTAAGTTCTAGTACCTCAAGCGGCAAATTGCCACAAAATCGATAGATTCAACGTTAAAAACAAATATTTCATCTTCTTGCGATGATTCTTCCGACTTCGATTCTGATGATAGCATAGATTATCTTTCATTTGACAATACTCTATTAAAACGGAATACATTTTTGGAATCCAATTAATCCTATTCCGGGGATGAAAACAATGTGCAGTTATCCATCGAGGCTTTAAAAAAAAGCCAAGAAAAACATATGTGCACACGTGGACGCGGCTGAACGAGAGAATCGAAATGTAAATACTTTCCGTAATTTATTCTTTGCCTGAGGAATTTCAAATTCCAAGAATATAGAAATATTCACAAATTTTCAGTTTCATAAGGAATTTGATACCAAGATAAAAGATCTGAATTCAGTTAACCTGTTGAGATTTTTCATTTCTACTTTGATGACGCTATAGAAAACCTAATTGTTGACGAGACAAATAAATAGGCGCGTCAAAAAGATACAATATGATAAGAGAAGGGCATTTTGAGATGCCTCATTATTATGAGGTTTCACCAGCTACCAAGTGTCGGAATGTACTGGTCATCTGATCCAAATTTAGGAGTTGATAGTTAGTCACCATATTTACGAGTTGGTCGTGTAGCCAATGTGACGATCCTGAAACGATTCTTGAAAATTCTTAGATGCCTCCATGTAAACGATAATATAAGAATGCTCAAAAAGAGTGAAGAAAATTCCGACAAAATGTCTAAAATTCGACCCATTTTACATTCTAAACAAAAAGTGTATCCTTTTAATCTTGACCGAAATCTCGCTATTGACGAAAACATAGTTGGTTCCAAAGCAGAACTTCTTTAAAACACCAGTAAACAGGGGTTTTAAGATTTGGCAAAGGCCCAAAACCTTGAAACCCTTTTTTGCTGCAGTAACACAGGATATCTTCTAAAGTTTAGCGTAAACTTAATTATATATCATTTAATTATGGAAGTTTTGCATGATGTTAGCGGATGCAAACCATTGTTTACTTTATAAAACGTCAAAAAGTTACAGTGTTTTACATGACCTCGGCAAATAGAATCATTGACATATTCTTCTTCACGAATAAAGTTGAAAAGGTGATGACCGTCAATTCTGAGCGATACCTTGTAATGATTCGTAACTTTCTCACACCACAACCTCTATACTTCGTATTTAATTAAAACACACTTTTCAGGAAGACGGAGCAACAAGTCCCCGCCCCGGGACGCATCATTTCTCAAAACGGGGATATACCTTGATCCCCTCGCTTACCCGCAAGCAAACCCTCAAACAATGCATTCGGGACGAGATTGAAGCAATACCCTTCAATATACTGCGTGAAGTCATGCAAAACTTCCAATTTTGACTCCAAGATTGCATCAATCTTAATGAAGAACATTTGGCGAGCGTAGTGTGTAGAAAATACGTTTTTTTGTATCATACGCCAAATGACTATTTTGCTGTACTTTATTTAATAATAAAATTAATAAAAAATCATTCTTCAATAAATAAATAAATATTTAAATTATGCCGATTCACTGCCAAGCCCTGTATATACAAACTAGTTACGTATAGATAATACAAGAAAACAGACGTTATTTTCACACGGGACAAGTTTACTTTTTTAGTTGCACCAATTTTGTATAACCTAAACTAACCCAAACTAATATAAATATTTGTGTGCAAAATAAAATGCCTCTTTTTGGACAGTTGTGCAAGCACCCCATCGATACCTCTTGCAAGCACTCGAAAAATTATACATGATAATAGAAGTGCACACTGTGACAAGTATAAACTCAATGTTTCAGATCAATAAAACAACAGCGTCCGGAAAACTATAATAAAATCATTCCACTAGTTAGAGAGTATATTGCTTAGCTAGCTACATTATATTATTCAAACATTTGTCACATTTAGCACATAGTTTCGAATGATTGAAATGTTGAAAGGTTGGCAAAGACGCCAAATCGTGAAATCCCTTTTTGTTGTAGTAACACAGGATATCCTGTGTTACTGCAATAGTGTTGGTGGCTAAGAAATCTTTTTTTTCTTTTGTAAACTTTTCTTTGTACACTTTATTATTTGATAGTTATTTCTTGAATGTTTACATTCTTTCTTGTATAATTTTACTCTGTGAGTGTGTTGTAACAAAAGACAATTGTGACTGTTTTTTCTTACTTATCGTATCTATGTGTGTTTCATAATGAACAAACAAAAAACCTAAAACGAATACTTATCTACTATAGATTAATACTATGACAAGGAATTTTAGTTTTAGTGCTTTGTTAATGACTTTGTAGTTAGAACAATAAAGCATATTGAGTTGAGTTGAGTTGAGTAGAAAATATTCACTTTCGTAGTACTCTGGCCAACCAGTTACGATAAGACTTCTGCAGCCGAGAAGATAGAGGCAGCAAAACGTAAGAAACTAGAAGCAATAAAATGGAAAATCTAATGCTAGGGAGATTACAGTGGAAAACTGAGACCTTGGAAAGCATTTTCCTCAAAAAGGAAGCAGAAGAAGAGGTGCATACTGTAGTATACTAAAGAATCTGAAAACAACAAGTATTTTTTATACCAAATGTATGTAGGCCTGTGTATTTCCATGTAGATTGTAGAATTCATTAAAATTTGATTGTCGTCAACGCTCTGTGGTACAAATCATATTTTTTTAACTTGAAATTGATTGCCCTTGGGGTCCACAAATTATTACGCTGATCCTGAATTGGTATTGAGCCTCTTCGGCCCTGGCTCCAGGATGTAAACTGCACAAGTGCTAGTTTAGTGACCCTAATGAATTTACTTACGTCTACGTTTCGATAGGCAAGTCTGCTATCGTTATCAAGACAAAGAAACTAAAAATGAAAATAGTTAGCAAATACAATAAAACAGTAAAGCTCTTGCACATTGTCACTCTTTAAACTGACTTTGACAAGGCGACAATTATAATGCCATATTTAATTACTGGTAACTAGTCTTTAGTGTGATATTTAGATGTTATTTGGTAAATTAATTTGTTTTTGAAGTTTTATATAGATATCTATAATTTGGTGTTATTCGCTTAAGAAGAATTTAGTGATTTTTGTTGAAAGTTCATTTTTAAGTGTCCCCTATCAACTTCAGTTTTTAGCAAAGGTAACCAAGTGCTATCAAAAGTAACAGAAGTTGAAGCAACACATTCATCTTTATTTAATAAAATTAAAGCACTTTCTTTAACTTTACGTTTTTTAGATGTAGGCTCATTTGCTAAAATACTTGAAGCGTTCCATTGTATTCTGTGATTGTTGTCAAACGCATATTGACAAATATGTGACTTGTGGAATTGTGCATTTCTAATATAAATTTGGTATTCTTTTATGCGTTTTGATAATGGTCTACCGGTCTCACCTATATAAAATTTATTACATTCACATGGTATTTTATAGATAACATTTTTAGTAGTTTCATTTTCATTAAGTGGTTTTGTTTTTGTTAGTTTGGATCTAAGGGTGTTTTCTGTTTTGAAAATGGTACAAATTTTTAATTTATTACCTATTCGTTTTATTTTGTCTGATAAACCAGGAATATAAGGAATAAAGAGGTTCGTAATAGTTTTGATTTTGCCTGATATTTGGTTGTTCAAATTCTATAAAGCATTTTTGAATGAAATTAATAGGATAGTTATTATTAATCAAAACATTGTTCAAAAATTCTTTTTCTGTATTGAAATTTTGTGCAGTTTACATCCTGGAGCCAGGGTCGAAGAGAGGCTCTATACCAATTCAGGATCAGCGTAATCATTTGTGGAGCCAAAGGCAATCAATTTCAAGGTAAAAATGAATCCTCCACAACAACATAGAACATATTTACATCATATTTTTTCTTACAAACCCTAAATATATTTTTTTCGCGCTTTTGGCATTCCTTAAATCGTCCTAAATATAGTTAGCAGCCATAGGGCCTGTAGAAATATTTTAAAATAATTACCCTAAGGGTTAACACAAATACAATCTCATTCTGTTTATGGGTGAGGTTCAGTTGAATAACATACGGAAAACGATTGTAAATTAAGGCAAGTGTTTCTGTTTCTTCAATTTTCAACATCTAACTCATTCGAAACTGTGACAAATGATTAAATGTAACTAACTAGGCAATATACTTTAACCAATGGAATGATATTATTATAGTTTTCCGAACGCTGTTGTATCTTTTGATCTGAAACGTTGAATTTCTACTTGTCATAGTGTGCACTTCTATTATCATGAATAATTTTCCGAGTGCTTGCACAAAGCATCGAGGGAGTGCTTGTACTGATGACAACTGATAAAAAGATGCATTTTATTTTACATACAAATACAGATGTATACAAAATTGGTGCAACTAATAGTATATTATATACCTAGGTTGAGAAGTAAGCCCTTATTTAACGAGCACTTTTATATCGTGAGGCGCGTAGTGCCGAAGGATATAATGTGCGAGGTTAATAATGGCCTTCTCAACTGAGGTATATATAGATTTTTTTTTACTACTAACACTGATATATTACCATATTTGATTCGATTTGATTTTTATATTAGTAATTTTTTACTTATTTTTCAAATAGTTCGAAATATCAGGTATCCTGGAAGTTCAGATGTCTAACTGGCAGAATGAATTTAATTTTAAATGTCATTGTACCTTCTTTCCATCTAAATTTTGGCAAAATCGCATTATTAATAAGAAAACTATGGGGAGTCATGAAAAGTGAGTCATACTGTATATAATTTTTTTACTAATAGCCCTGATACAATCCTTATCATTATTTGAATTGATTAGATTTTGAAATTAATCATGTCCTACTTATTTTTCAAATAATCCGAAATTACAACTAGTTGTCAAACTAACAAGTTGAAACTTAAATGACATTTTCCGTTTCATTATTGACCTAGGTTTTTTTAATATTATTATTTACCTAGGGTGAGAAATGTTACTTCTCATTTGAGGAATGGAGTAAATAATGGTGATTTATCATGTTAGTAGTAAAAAAAAATAAACTTGTCACGTGTCAAAATAACGTCTGTATTCTTGTGATATCTAAACATAACTATGTTATATGTACATAGTCCGGCAGTAAAACGGGATGATTTTAAAATTTAATTAAGGCTTGCAGAATGATTTTTGGTTAATTTATCATGTATAAGTATCAAGTACCAAAATAGCCATTTGGCGTAAAATAAAAAAAAACTATTTTCTAAACACTACCTTTGCCAAAAGTCCTTCATTGAAATTGAAGCAATCTGGAAGTTTTGCATGACCTCCCGCAGCATATTGACAGGTATTGCTTCAATCTCTTCCCAAATGCGTTGTTTGAAGGATTGGGTAGTTGCACGTGCATCGGCCTCCAAACACTTTTGTTTAAAAAAAAATCGCACGCAGTTGAATCAGATGAGCGAGGGAGCCAAGGGATATTGCCGTTTCGAGAAATGATCTGGTTCGGGTTAGACCATTTGCAGCATTCATTGAAATTGTGTTGATTGGAAAATGGGGTGGTTGTGAGCAAATAACAAATTTTTGCTCCGTAACGCTCAGAATTAACGTTCATCGCATTTTCAACCTTATGCTCGAAATGAAAAGAGCCGATGATTCCATTTTCCGAAATCTTGCACCACACTGTTCATTTTTGAGAATAAAGAGGCGTTTCGTAAAGTAAACAAGGGTTTGCATCACCCAGTTTCTGAAGTTTTGTTTGTTCATGCAAAACTTTCAATCAATTCCGGAGAAAAATATTTGGTGAATAGGGTGTTTACAAAATAGTTTTTTTTTGCATTGGACGTCAAATGGCTATTATTGTAGATACTATACTCTATATTTATACATTATAAATTAATACAAAATTTATTATGTAATAAATAATTGAATTCAGTGTGTTGTTGGTCAGTTTGAAAATAATGCTCAAAGGTCATTGGCCGGAAGACATATGTTGATAGTAATAGCATTCGTGTTTATTTATTAGAAACGGCTGATGCTAAATATTTACTTATTCCTCCTGATATTAAAAAAAAAAAACAATTAAATTCAATAACATAAATATCAACATAACTAACTAAATTTCTATTCTTGTTATTTAAGTATCTATCTACCTCATCTTTTCAAATATCATATTTTCCAGTGTAAGGTTAGCCGGGAGATTAGACACATTAATTATATATAGAACGAATGTAATTTAAAATTTAGATATCCTAAAACCATTTAATCTTGAGCAATTATTATCATGCAGAACATGTTATAAAAGTAATTATAATTGGTGATTATTAAACAGTCACATTTTAATAATTATTCACAAAACGTCCGTTGATATTTTAGTAGAGCCTATAATTATCTCATGATAGTTTCTCTCTACTATTTGTAAAAATGCAATATTCTTTAGTATTAATTATTAGGAGAAATTAACGAAGATTAAGAATGTGGTTTTAAACATAATAAGAAAAATGATTCGGTAACTGAATATATATCCTATTTTGGAGCTACAAAATTACGCGAAACAACATAATTGAATGGTCTCCGGAAAATAAGAGTTGTACTCATACAAATTAAGATCTCAGCATCAGAGCCGCTAAAAGATCAAGGTCCGTTTCCAATGAAAAAACACTGTATTTTAACAAACGTTTAAACAATGAGGCTAAATAAAAATGAATGGATTGAAATGGTGGACAAGACCTGCCAAATAGCACAACTGAAACATGTCAGAAATAATAGAATAAGGCAACTCATACAAGTTAAAGGCAGCCTATTAAACACCATCAAGGGTAAGAGACTGCCAGGTATGGCCAGCTGGAACGAACGGACCAGAATCAAAAACCTATAGGCTCGCCTATAGGTGTGTCACTTATTTCATAAAATATATTCCTGACACATCCAAAATAAATCTGATTAGAACTTTTTAGATGGATTCGATTTTTGAGCTTCCGGTTTTACCGAAATATGTATTTAAGAAATTAAAGTTTCACCTGTTTCCAATAAACCTGGAAATAATACCAATATCTGAATACATCCGAAGTGTTTCAATTTAGGTGTGTTTTCCATACCCCAATAAAATTTTCTTAAAATAAATAATAAACAACTTAAAAATTAAATGTCCCCCGGCATATATACATATTTGAAAATAGGCTGGGTGGGTGGTGCAATGATTATGTTGATTACATTACAACATCGTCAACACAGATTCCATCGAACAAATTAAGCGTGATAAGAACTAACTAATTTACTTAACTAATTTTACATGACACTTGATAATTTTAAGTATCCGTTAGATATTAATTATCTTTGATCGGTACCGTGATTCTACAGAAATGTGTAAGATTTTTTAGATCCCAATTTATAAAAGCATCTAATGCTAAAAATATAATATACTACAACAAAACAATGAGGTTATGTAAGAGATAACGTTTTGACATACTCGTAATGATTTACTGAATTGCTGATTTATAATAGTAAAAAATAGCTCCATATTACATAAGAAACCCTGTATATAATTATATTTTCAAAAGCAATATATGGGAAGCACCTATTTCTTGACCTACATTTATATTTTTTCTCTGGCGAAAATTATCCGAGAACAAGTGTCAGAATGGATAATCCAGCTGCTATAAGTAATATATAATACGCTAAATAGTTGTATGAAATTATTTACTTACCGTAACTTCCGTGTCGAGATCAGTCTCGATCAACCCCATGGGTCCGTCCATAGAGGCATTCCCGTAGCCGTGGCGCCCCACGTCTTTGGTTTCGACGGCGCCGCTCGCCGAATCAATAGTGCGTCGTCGGCGTCGGTCGTCCAGCCCGACAGGGTTCGGCGCGTGCGTCTTCTTGACGCTCGCGTGAACTACCCTGGGGGGCGGTTGTTTGGGCAGGGGCGGTTTTGCGGACACAGGACCGGCATTGGAGTTGTTGTTGTCCAGAAGCGAAGGCCCCTTGAGGGGGATATATATGTAATTGGGTTTTTGGGTGGTGTCATTGGATACGTTGGGGCTTCGTTGGTTGGGAGTCGGCACTGTAATTAAAAATAAATGTTAGACTTAGCAGAAATAAAATGGTATATCTAACATCAAACTATATTTCCTTTCAATTATCTAAAGCCTTAAATCAATCGCTTGAACTTTATGGTAATATTATATCTATTATGGTTTCATGTGAGATAGAACAACTCTTGGCGTTAGAACTTCCTCCGTTTGGGAAGACTCTTTCGTCAGGTTTGACTGGGGCGTGCATTTAAAAATTGAAGACAATTAGATTCTAAATCCAAAATAATCAAATTCGGTATTTTATATTTTCATACAAGTATTATGGTGTTAAGGTTTCGGTTTAGAGACCCGATATGAATATGATACATATTCAAAAATGGAAAAAAAAACAGATTTCGCTTTCTCTGAAAATCCCTCCTAGAATAATGCATTAGATAATTTGTGCCCATTTTTATGTTAACGTTTGTCCATTTAAACAAATAACTTCAATCATGCAGTCTGTTTGACACCTGTTATGCATATGCGTATCCAAAAACCTTTTAAAATTCCAGTTATTCTTATTTAGATCTTTGGAAAACGGTGAAAAGATTAAATTTATCCAAAAAGAACTTTATTAAAGTAATTCTCAAGCTGGCAAATATCAAAAAATAGCACTAAACAGAGAAGAAATATGAATCCGTAGTCGAAATTTCCATCGGCATGACCGGCGAGAAAATCATCAACGAAATAAAGAAAGCAAAATAATAGCCTATCGTAAAACAAGAAAGTGAAAATAGATTTTATTAAGGAAGTTGTGCTTTTAGATGCAAAGATCGTCGCCATTACACTATTTATATTTGCCGCCATATTTGCTTACAGCTGAAAAGTAAATATTAGAGCAAGCAGATTAAAATTTTATGTACAGTAAAGATTTTATAGACTTTAAGTAGGAATGGGCAGAGGATCGTTACAACTTTATCATTCATTACAAAAATATATCACATATTGCAGCTTTGAGATATATTGAAATGAAATAAACTACTGATGTAATAAAATTACTAGTCAGAATTAAAAGATAAAGATAAGTATAGTAAATACATTTAAAGCATATTTAAACTTATACAATATGTCATATTGATACATTATTTTGGGCTAATTTTTGTAAATAAATCGTATTGACAATTTATCTAACCGCTCATTCAATTCAAATATTTTGATGGAAAGGGATCCTGGTTCCCAGTAGAGGTGGGTAACTCACGAGTGAGTTGACTCGACGAGTCAACTCAAAATTTCCGCTAACACATCGTCTGGATACAATACATTCCCTGCAAATTTTTGTCACTTTACTGAATCAAAGACCGAACTCATCGAGATGGTGTTCGCAAATATTGCTCAAAATTACAAAAATCATGTTTGGTTGAGCGAACGTGTTATCTTGGCTGCCAAAAAAACATTGATGTCCACGAAATAAATTTTCAGATTCAAAATAAGACAGCTGACGAATTGCTGACATACAAATCGGTTGATCCCGTTATTAACCAAGATGATGTTGTCAACTATCCAACGGAATTTTTAAATTCGCTGGAATTGCTCGGATTATTACCTCATAATCTGCAATTAAAAGTTGGGTCGGTAATCATTATGTTGCCGAGCATAAACCAGCCACGTCTTTATAATGGCACCCGGCTAGCGGTGAGGAAATTAATGAAAATCGTCATTGAAGGCACAATTGAAAGGGAAGTACAAAGGCGAAGATGTTTTGATTCCATGCATCCCTATGATTCCAAACGACATGCCTATAATATTGCAATTTACAATGTCGATAAATAAATAGCAAGGGCAGTCGTTAAGTGTTTGTGGCATCAATCTTGAAAATCCATGTTCCCGTGTCGGAGAACTAACAGTGTTGTGTATCAAAAAGCATTATAATAAACTATGTTTTTGAAATAATTTTTTTGGTATTATTTATTCCAGTTCGAATTGAATATTCATAGCAAAGACAGGACAACGTCTGTCGGGTCAGCTAGTTTGTGATAAAAACAAACTAATATTTTCTCTTACAGAGAAAATAAGAATTAAACCAACAAAATATAAATAATATAAATTAAAATAGAACAGTTATATTCAAATAACTCATTAACAGGAGGAATCAATTCAAATCGAACAGATAATAATCAAATGACCAAATGCCTATTATCTAGATATGAAAAATTAGAATTAATATTCTTTTATTCCAAAATAAAGTGAAAGAGCGGGCTTTCGCTGTACAACTCATGCGTACATCCATTATATTAGCTTGACGAAAGACGTTTAAATTCTGAAACCAATCGACTCTTTTTGAGTCGACTCTCCGAGTTAACTCTTTAATAAGAGTCTGAGTTAATGAGTTAACTCACTGGATAGAGTCACATTGCCCAACTCTAGTTCCCAGCAAGTTTCATTTTCATTAAATATATAATATATAACTGAGAAATGTAAAAAGAAGATAATGTTGGCCCCTCATTATAAAGGGCTTGACAGAATGTAAGCAATCATACTCGCTTAAAAATATTTCATAAATAGTTTAGTACTAACCGAAACTAACCCAAGCTACTGACGATGAGAATTGAAAAGGTTGCTTCTGATACAGGTTAACTTTCATCAACGAAATTGTTATATACAAGGTGTTCGAAAAATGCACTGTCATAGGGGGCGATGAAATACGAAAAAAAGTTCCTATAGGCATCGGTCCGGAATGCATAGTTTTGAAGATACAGGGTGTTAAAGATAAATATCCAACATCAACTTGAATTGAAATTTTCTACATACTTGCACTATTCAACGTAGTTAAGATTCGGTATTCGTTGGCGTATCTACAGAGAAGAAGTAAGATGTTTTGATCTTCAATTCTACCTGTTGGAACATTATCTTAATAACACTTTAGGTGAGAGGTGGATTAGAAGACGTGGGCCAAATCACTGGCCATCTCTCCTCGGATTTAAATCTCTATTTTATGGGAGTGTCCTAAGGCAATGGTATATGCGACCCCCATAGAAACCATAGAAGACTTCAGAAATAGGATTTTAAATGCTTGCAAATCAGTAAGAAATAGGCGTCGAATTTTCGCTATAGTACGTCGTTCAATGATCCGTCGAGTGAGAAGGTGGCCATTTTCAACATGTGTCGACTTAGGACATTTACCTTTATCGTATCTTGAAAACTATGCATTTCCGGAGGTACGTTCAGAAGTTTTTTCATATTTCATGAGGAGGAATCACCCTCAAAACAGTCAAGAGAGTTTCTGATCTAAATAATGTTTTATTATATTGTAACTAGATCATCTTGTGAGTTCAATATTTTGTATTTGACTTGAAATGGGTTTAGGTGATGCAGAATCTACACTTTATACTACAGCTGAAATGTACATCTCAACCTGAATTTCACAATTTATGTTGAACATTCATATTCATAAGGATTCAATTCAACAAATCCACTTAAGAATAAATGGGTTAATATTTTACATGAATATGCTGCGTATAATGAAATATGATGGTTCATATACCTCCCAAGCAAACAATAGTATTATTTAGTTTAAACGCTCTTATTGTCATATTCTAATTATTGGTTCCTGTTCCTACCATAGGCATATAACTTGTTATATATCTATGGTTCCTACTACCTAATTTATATATCTGTGCTGTCGATATTTAAACATCACTAACACTGAAGTTATTTACCAGTAGTGTTTTTTGCTACGTAAATAATGTTTTGCATTCATTCGTTAATATATTTTAACGGGCTTTCAAATGGAAACATTTTAACATTTTTTACAACTTTACTTTGGGAATTACTCTAAGAGCTACTTACAAATAATTGCTAAATAAATCGTACTTGTTGCAATTAGCAGTGCTTATTTATTTGTTTTAAATATTTATGTAAAATGTTCTGCTTTTGCACACTTTCCCATTTGTTTAATGCATTAGCGATAGCGGTATGTGACAGGAAACAATAATATTTTATTCAAGTGGTGCAAAGCTTATTCAAAATACTTCTGGTAGATTTAGATTTCATGTACTTTCAAAATGAAACACTTGTTATTGTTAAATGGTTAAAATAGCGCGAAACGCAAGTAAAAAGTAAAGACGCAATCTTACGCATTTAGAACTATAATCTTCAGAAAAGTTATTTATATACAGGATGTTTTAAAGTTGATGGACTATTAGACGTTTCCGGTGATACAAACAGGAGAATTTTTTGAAATTTTGGTTGTGGTCATATTGTTTATGAGAAGAAAGTTTAACCCTCGAGTCCGTAGGGCAAGTAGGTTAATTTATTCGAATAAATAAAGATTTAACTCACGTGATATGTACAAAATTTCACCCAATTTTGACGGAAATTAAAAAAAACTCTTATAAAAAGATATGAAAAGAACACTTGAAAAGGCTTTCGGTGGGGCTTTCGCACTGTGTGATTTATTAAAATTCTCCTTCTACTAACTGTTATCAGCGCCTATCATATATTTTGATTTTCAATAATTTAGTGAAACTTTGCAGTCGGGGCTGTTTTGGAATATTAACTGAAGATGGAAATAGTATTTATTCAAAAGGCAGCTTTACATCGCATATCTCTCACTTCTAATCCAAAAAAGGTACAATCAACCATATTACATGTTTTCAAAAAAAGTTTGCTGATAAAAATTTTGTTCCAATTGACGAAAATGTAATGGTGGCAGTGGTCATATATGGTCAGCTGAGATTAACAATTTTCCTAAATGAAAATCAAATTAATTTGGAGTTTAAAAAACGAATTGAATTTGGTTATCAGGCTAAAAAAATCTACAATTTTTATGGAAGAAGAAATTGCATTGACGCTTCTGATCAAAATTACTTGGCACGAAAGTAATAGCAACTATAGGAGGAGCTGGAGCATGCCGGACAGACGAGATACATAGAAAGACGTTTAAATAAAAAATTAATCTGACGAGATACGTAGAAAGGCGTTTAAATAAAAAATTAACCTAGCTCGCAAAAAGCAAGATTGGCATCTATTGGCTTCAGGTTGAATATAAGGTGGTCAGTATTACCAGAGCATTTAGATATGCGTGCTCCGTAGGCATCGGGGAAGTAAATAAAGCAGCAAAGAAAGATTGCCAAAAAGGCGCTCGTTATAAACCAGTAACTTTGAATAATGTATCTTAGGCTAAGTTTACTTTTAACTACTAATTTTATCAGCACTTTGCCATAAGGCTTTATTATGTTCAAGAGGTTTACATTTCTAAGATGTTAGTTGCCTGCCAGGGAGGCAAGTCCATATTCGGTACTGTGCACTACCAGAACCTTAAGGTGAGAACTTTGGGTTCCCAGAGGGGCAATTGTCTAGTCGGTATTATGCACTAGCACTAAAGACCAACGTCTGTCGATGTAGGATACTGTGTGGCTTTCTATTTCAAAAATTGACCCCTAATTTAAATAAATAATTAAATAAATAAATAAATCTTTATTAACGGTTTTCCATTGAATACTGTTTTAAGTAATCAACAAGGTTGACCATAACAGTTTATACTTCAGATAACAGCAATTTATAATTGAGATACAATGTTAAGTTCAACTATTCCACTGTACAAATTTATGTTACTCGGAATGCTATTAAAAATTCTACAGATCTAAAACCGCGTTAAAGAAGTTTTGTAATAACTAGCGATGATGATGGTTTAGTTACTTATGTGAAATAACTACAGGATTATCTCAAACTTAGGCCTAAGAAGGCCCAAGATGAACACTTATTTTATCATTACGAACGAGGAAGATACAACTGGTTATTCGTTTAAAAAGAGATCGGCTATCTTCCTTGCTAATACTTCAGGTTAGAAGTCTTCTTCCGTTGCGAAAGGATATATTGCTGCTTCGTATACAACCGAAATTTCTAAAAAGGTTTTACATGAACTTCTCATTTATGTTTCCTCTAATAATAAATATGAATTCTAGCCGGGTTCAATATGATAACGATATTTCAATATAAAGTAGGGGAGGTAAAGTCTGTCTCAGAAATGTATAGAGTAATAAAATGGGGAATTCCGTCTAGTTTGCCTGAATTTCGTGGTCTTGCATACCTATTGAGACAGGTAGTAAGGACACAGATTATAAATACTTCTTAATGGTGTTTTAAACATATCGTCGCCTTCCACACATAGTGTCGTAACTAACATTTTACAAATTTTACAGTAGAGCGAAAAAACGAAAATAGGTATAATGTTTTCCGGAATTACCGAAATACGGTTCAATGTGAATTTTTGATTTTAATACACGGAAAAGTATGTTTGTCATGTAAATTAATTTTATATGAAAGTTGTTGAAAAAATCTTTAGTTTTTCAGATTTTTGGAAAAACTATCACTTACGTCAGTTTGTGTGATTTTGTGTTTCGACTTCCTACAGATAGGACAGTTGGCAATAAAACACTTTCAATTAAGAAGTTGATGTATTTTAACAAAATAGCATGAGTATAAACTAGAAAACTTATAGGTATAATACACTGTAAGAAGTAGGTAAAGAAAAAAAACAACTTTACAAATACAAACTAATTTTCGTGAGGCAGACTGTAATAAAAGTCTTTGAATTCAGGAAGCCTTATAACAGGAGTAAGTATCTCCTTTACATAATGAAGTAAGATCTTCGAATTTTTTCTTCGTTATCTTCAGTGGAGCACTGTTTAAATTGCCAACTTTAATATTAGCTACCTTACTCTCCAATCGTTTTAATTCGATGAAATCATACCTTGCGTCAAAGTGGCTATTTTTGAAAAATATTTTCATAGGTTCTTTTTTGTCCACCATTATTTCCATAATATTGGTCCAATTTAATTTTTTACCTTCATTACTGGTACGGACTGTTAAAATTCGTAATGATTGTGAGACACTTTTAAAATCCAAAAAGTCAGCCCAACCCATTGGGATGACTTTGTAAGGATTTTTTCGTCTGGCTAGTTTGAATATAGGGAAAAGTTGGGTGGGAATAAAAATATCACCAACTTGTGAAAGAGCTGTACTTATTGCGCTATGCGCTGAATCCCCTTCATTTTGTCCATGGTTGGTCTCGAAAAAACGTAGAGATATGGTTTTGATTTCCTTAAATTTCTGAACTGAATATAACATCATTGCAGCCATGATCGAGTTCTTATTCTGACCATAACATCCGTCCGAATATAGAATTACAGATTTTATACCTCGTGCTGAATAATACTCGAGACTCTTAAACACACAACTAGAAATTTCTGAGGCCCCCCTCTTACTTATTGACTCGTTCCAAGGAAAACATAGGCATTCTTTAGTCGCTATATTATAAAAAGTGAAATTAAAATTAGACAGGCGACTTTTATAAAAAATGGCACTTTCTCGACTAATTGGCAAATAGATCACCTGTTGCAGATCGAAAACTGCACATAAAATAGATTTATCTTTGCATGCTTGAACTTTGGATTCTTCTTTTCGTTCTCTTACTTTGACTTTCTCTAAAGTGTGTTTTTCATATCTCTCTTTTAGTTTTCCCTTTGTTTCATCATCTCCTTGCTTATACGTCATACACAAAGAACACATATCTTTTTTTGGGCGGAAAAACGAAAGGTTTTTTGTCATGAAAATTCTCCGGTAGGTGCAAAAGCTGGGCTTTGATCCTGATGTCTGCTCCAATTCTTGTAGGAACATAGCGTACATTTTTGGAAGAGATAAATCAGGGTGAAGGTACAACCTAGAAGTGGAAGATCTGCAGTAATGTGATTCAACCTTAGGAAACCTTTCAATATGTTCCGAAATGTTTTTTGTCATCTGAAGTTCTCGTCCTATTTCTGCTTGACTTCTATGCCTTCCGCCACGTCTATCTTTTTCAAGTATTCCCGATTCACTAACTTTACCTAATGCAGTTCGACAAGTCCGATCTGATACATCGAACGTACTTAAAAACAGTTTCTTGCAAACGATCTTCCTTTTTCCTTCAACCGTCAGATAGTAACGTAAACTGTAACTTTTCCGGGATTGCTCCTTCTTACTAGTTTTCCTGGCTGTTTCTACTTTTTCTATGTGGCGGACTAGAAACTCTCGTTGCCTTGTAATATCACTTAAGGCATAATATTGGTTGAATATTACTTCTCGCTGCTCATTACTTATTTCGCTACATAGTTTCCCAATTTTTTTACAGGTTTCGCCATTGCATCGATTTTTAAGCTCTTTTGCTTGGACAATTTTTTTTGTTACAGGGCTTTTATATTCTTTTCCCAACCTTCGCAATATCTTTGCTTCACGATATACATTAGGGCGTTTTTCCTTTTTTGCCTCGATATTTTCTTTCTCACCACCTTCACTTGTGTAGTGTTCAGGTTTTTTCACAATGGAAGTGAATATAACGTTATCCAATAATTCAATGTCGTTTGCACTTTCATCTTCGGCAGTTAAGTGTTTCCAATTTCGTTTGCGACAACAATGCTTCATATCTGACATGAAATGAGTCCAGCATACAAGCTTTTCACAAATTTCGCAAGAGCTAAAAACTTCATCTCTACATTTACGCACTTCACATTGTCCGAAAGGTGGGTCAGCGTCGGAGTCATGCATTGGGGAAGGTGTAGACCTCGGTGTAGACGATAAGATATCTTCATTTACGTCCGAGAGATTAGACCTCCTGTTTTCGGCAACTTCTTCACCTGTTCTTGTCAACTTGAGATTACTTTTTGGAATAATTTTTTTTTGCTGAAGCACGCTAAGAGGAAGATCTTCATCAGAAGAGCTTTCCATGCTGCGGGAATGATGTTCGGTTGACCCTTCTTCGCTCCTATCTTCCACGTCGGTTACTTCTCCAAAGTACCATTTACCTTTGAAACGCATTTTTACTTTCGATCCTACCATAATTTTATTACCCACAACTAAACGTAGTTCATTTTTTCGAACAACATTCTTTGTTCCGTCTTGCCACACAACTAGAGCATCCATAATGCAAGATTTAGATCTGAAAAGAGTAAAAACGATTCTTGAAGTAATTGAACAATATTTCAGATTTTTCGAAATTTCGAAAAACTACAATCACAGAAAAAATTTGCTACATTCAACAATAAATGATTGTAAATGGCACATAATACGTAATGAATAAAGAGTCTGTCTTTTACCAAAATTTGCCCCAATAAAATCAATGAGATTTATCTAGACGATTTTTCTTACCTATTCAAAAATTATTCAATCCACTTAATTGTTTACAAGTAATCTGTTTAAAACTTGCGGCATCTAGTAACCATTAATTTGTGTGCACACTTGATTCTAATACTATACCTTTTTATTTTAAACAATCGTATTTACAATAATAATTTATTATCAATAACACTTACCTCTTTATGTATTCACACCTAAATTATTAACAATTATTATTAACACAACTAAATTAAACTTTTAACTGGAACTAATAGCAAAAACCGCTACCGGCTTAACACAACGTTTTATAGGTTATGTTTACAAGCATAAAACCACGTTAACGCTTCACTTACGTCAACGTTCACGAAAGCCACAACGAAAATATTTCGCACAAACTGACGTAACTACACATACGACCAAAGAATAAAAAAGTGAAAGGAAGGAGCTTATGCGCCGTTTGACACTTAATACGTGCGACGAACTCCTGAGACATCGAGGAGGCTGCGGAGGAACCATAATATGTCAAATTCTGACGTTATGTTTTGGTGCTTCCTACGTTTTGATAATATTCCTTGTGTTTAAAGCTATTTTTTGCGATTTGCTTTGATTTGGAACATTGTTTATTTGTTTAGTAATATTATTGTAGATAATGCGTTAGTTCACATAGTGTTTATATAGATATTTAGTGGTAAAAGTGTGTATTTTGGACTAAAGAAGCAAAGTAAACATGGTTACTTGTTCAGCTTGTGATCTTTCGAAAACTCCAACAAATTCAAAACTTGGAATAACATTTCATCGGTAAGTAGGTATTTTACCCCTTATGTTTCAGTTTTTTACCATTTAGTAAAGCAAAATTATAAATTGTCTAATTGTCAACAAATAGATGACAGATCTAATCATGAGCGTACCCGTAAAAAATATAGCATTAAAATCAATTTTTGCAAGAATATTGGACAGTGCTAAAAGTAATACTTGTCTTTTATACTTGACATGTTAAAGTTTATTTTGCCAATAAAATGCTAATATTAGTTATTTGAATATATTTGGGCATTTGAAATGCAAAAATAAGCAAAATATGGTTAGAGAATAGTGCGTTAGTTTTGAAGGGTGCTTCGTCAATAAAATTAGGTAGTACATATTTTTTTTTAATAAGAAGCACACTTCAAAACTACCCACTATTATCTAACCATATTTTGCTTATTTTTGCATTTCAAATGCCCAAATATAATCAAATAACTAATTTTAGCAGTTTATTGGCAGTATAAACTTTAACATGTCAAGTATAAAAGAAGAGTATTTATTACTTTTAGCACTGTCCAATGCTCTTGCAAAAATTTATTTTTAATGCTATATTTTCTACGGTCATGCCCATAATTTGATCTGTCACCTATTTGTTAACGATTAGACAATTTATAATTTTGCTTTATTAAATGGTAAAAACCAGAAAAATAAGGGGTAAAGTAGGTACCTACTTACCTATGAAATGTTATTCCAAGGTCTGAATTTGTTGGAGTTTTAGAAGGACCACAAGCTGCACAATGTTTACTTTGCTTCTTTAATCCAAAATACACACCTTTCCCAACTAGCAAATATAGTTCCCAGTCCTTTTTAAAATGTCACTGCCCCTAAAGTATAGTTCCCAGACCCACCCTGCCACTTAAAATGTTACTTTATAAGGAATAGTCACTTTGAAGTATATTTCGAGAGTGACCGGTTAGTGCCTACCTACAATAAAAGTGGAAAATAAACACCCTGATTCCAAGTGGCAAACATGTAATTTAAAGAAGTAGCTGGAACTACCCGAATCTTCGAATATGACACCATAAAAGACCAAAAACTTTATAGTAACTTTTTGAAGTAGCGGTCACTAACAAGTGCTACCATAAGGCATCCATTAAGTTTTTGTTACTTTATAGTGACAATTTAAGTTCCGTAGTAGTCGCGGCCACGACACCTAGTTACTTCTAATTTATAGTAGCATTGAAAGTAGCAAAATGGTTACTGCTACCTTCCTAGGTCACTATAAAGTTATTGTTTCTATAAAGTCGCCTCTGGGTAGTTACAATTCTCACTTTATCAACCCGAAGATTTTAAAGTTCCAAACGGGTAGGGTTGGCCTAATATATTATTGTTCCCGGTACTTTGTAGAAGCATATGGAACTATAAAGTATTTTTCGGATTAAACGGCCATATTTTTTTCATGACTTTTCAGACGAACAGTCAAATGGCTCAAACATTTTGCGTTTTCAAGCTAAATGTACCTAAACTAAAGCTTTTTTTTCTTAGATTTTGATGGTGGACTAATATTTTAAAGTTTCACGCCAGTTTCAAGCAAATTAATAATTTTTTTTTATTACTACATGAGTTTCTATTGCAAATAATATAGTAATTTGAAATGTTTTGAGAGGCGCTCGAAAATGTTGTCATATAAACCCACTATTTTATTCAGTAAAGTCGATTGCGTTTTGGAATTTACCTACAAAGGCGTTAAATTCGCATGGTAAATAACAAAAAAAATAATAATGGCTTCCATAATTATTTTCCATCATGACATTTATTTTTATGAAGTGTGAAATTGTATGAAGAGGTCGCTGCGAATAAAGTTTAAGTTTATCGAAAGTTCCACATGTCGGTGGCAAACACTTGGCTGCCACGAACCCGCGACTAGGCAGCTTCGTAACAGATAAGTCGCATTCACCAGTAGGCTACTTTATAGTAACATATCATAGTAACACTTTTAGTGGCAAAAACTACTCAAGACACTACCCGGCTACTCAAAATCTTTCCCCATTTTGGTCGCAGTTACTTTGCAGCTACGAATATACGACGTAGCCGCCGATGGTCACCGCCCACTTTGTGGTGGCTTTGATAGTCGCAGTTACGTATCTGCCACCATAAATGCTAGTTGGGTTACCACTAAATATCTAATTAGACACTATATTAATTAACGCATTATCTACAATAACATTACTAAAGATATAAATAATGTTCCAAATAAAAGTAAATCGCAAAAAATAGCTTTAAACACAGGAAATACCATCAAAACGTAGGAAGCACCCAAACATAACGTCAGAATGAGTCATATAATAGAATATACTATACTGTCATGCCTTATTTAAAACGAATCCAACCCCAAATTTGCAAAAATTCGTTTTCATTTTATTTACTCAGTTGTTTAAGTACTAAAAAAGCATTACTGGAAAGAAAAATCCCAAAAAAAAAATTGTAAATGACAGCAATTTACAGACAATTTTACGAAATATCTTAAGCCCGACTAATTTATTAGAAATTTTAGTGTTATTTTAGCTATAGGATTTAACGGATAACATTTTTAACATTATATTTGATTCTTTTCCATTTCAAATATGAAAATTAAGCTTCTGTATGTAAATTTCAGGTGCCTAAACTTATATGAATACATTTACATTTAGATACAAAAATTATCGAAAAAAAAAAACAGAAAGTTGCGTTTTTTTTCGGATAAGTGCTGCTTTTTACATACCTCGTAACCATCACGTAATAATAATTCATGTAATTTAGAATAATTGTCATTTGGTGATGTTATTTATTTAAAACTTCACTTTACTATTAACCTAGAAAACAGGTATATTTTTCCAAAAAATTAATGGGAAAACATAGAGCATATTATAGGGAAAACAAAATTTTTTCCCAAACCACTCTTTCTTGGTATTTTCCCAAGATTTCTTTACATAGGTATTTAGCTAATAAAATTAAATTTACACATGTGAAATTTATCCCAAGGAATTTAATTTTTATATTTCGAATATTCCTAAAGTATATAGCAAAGTTAAAACATTTGTATGATCCGCAACAAACGCACGTATTTTTATATACATGTTGGCAATATTTATAAATTATATATTTTTTTTGAGATCACTGTACCAGTAAGTAATAAACAACAAAACTATATAAATACATAGTACCTATAAGTATTTATTTTTTTGTTGTGCAATCGTTTTAGGAGACGCCACTGATCTGGGTCGCCATATGCAAGAACCATTCCGGTCTAATGTCAATATGTATTTTGCTCCTTCCTTCCTATTCTTTATTCATTGCATACGACCCTTTGTGTGATTTGATACCGCACTACTAAGCATTTCTCACAAAAGGTCGTAAGTAAAGTTACGTCGTTTAGTGTGATCGAAAAACTAAATTTTGTCAGATACGCCATTTGTTTTGTTTGCTACAGCATAAGAGCCTTTGCTAATTCAGTTACGGCACTTTGTGGGAACGTGCGGTAGATCGAAGTGAACTTCGAGGCGGCGTAACTAATTTTTAAATTTTTTGTTAGTTACGACACTCTGTGTGGAAGGCGACGATATTAGTATTGAATATTAATAAAATGGCGACATTCTCGCCAACGAAAAGATGTTCTAATAATTCTCCACTATAACTAACTGAATGAAGAAGTTATTATTTTAAATGGACACGATTGCATAAAATACGATTACTCTAGTTTACTCTACAAGAAACTGTTGAACTATGTTCCCGAATAACTGGAATTGGACAGTCCACCAGTTTTCAAATTATTGCGGGAGGGAAAGGTAGCAGGTCAAGTGGAACCTTCCAAGAAAATTCCAGGAAGACCAGCAGAAGTTCTTCATGAACACACCAAATGTATAATTTGAAGGAAAGTTCACTCTTTAAAAAGAAATACCCACCCTACATAAAATTTTGGACAAGATAACAGAATTCCTTTGATAACTAGAAAATTCTTATGGACAACCTGAAAAAATATAGATTTTGCCTGGGAAAGGCATAACCGAAAACACTTTTACTGAAAAGCGATGAAATTGTTTGCTGGCGACAAAAATACTTCAGAAGAATAAAGCAGTACCGCAGGGAGCAAAAAAAAATTGTCTTGATGAGACGTGGATCAATGAAGGGTTTAATAATACAAAAAATTTGGCAAGACAAAAATATAACCAGTACACGCCAAGCTTTCATGGGAGGCCTGTCAACGGGTATTAAATTGCCTTCGGGAAAAGGGAAGACTAATAATTGCACACATTGGAAGCGAAGAGGGATTTTAAAAAGGTTTGCTAACCTTTCAGTCGTGCCAGACTGGAGATTACCATTAGGATATGAATTCGGATGTTTCCGAAGACCATTTTGGTGAAATGCCAAAATTTATTCCGGCTATTCGGTGGTGTTTAGGGATAACGCAAGCTATCATTCGCGACGCATAGAGAAGGCACCAACTTAATCTTGGAGAAAACAAGAAATTATCGGCTGGCTAACTAACAACGGTATTAAGTTTGAACCCAATTTGATAAAGAAAGAACTACTAGCCATAGCAAAATTACACAAAAATAATTTTATGATATATGCCATGGAATATATAGCAGAAAACTATGTTGCGCAAGTGAAAGGACGACAATTCAAAACACGACATTCAAAATGAAGGATGTTAAGCTACTGTTTGATCAGGCCATCAAGGAGGTGACACCAGGGAACTGGCGAAAAACACTCCAGCATGTGATTAAACAGGAAGAGGAACAGGAAAATAAAATTTCCTTAAATATAATTATTTCTACAAGTATCTAACCTACACACCTTTGGCGTACTGTTTGCAGTGCTTAGGAATGGATAACAATAGGCAAAACGCATAAATTAACCCAAAACCGGGTGGTACTACCTGCACTTGATGAAATGAAATAATTTTCCAAGGAAGCCAATGCTGGAAGAGGCATACTATTAAAAATGTCTATATAAGCATTAGCTTATTATTCTTGTTACAATTAAAATCAGTACCGAGAGAAATCGGTTGATGGAGTTGCAACTATCCTAAGTTTTAAAGAGCAATCGCATGGTATCATCTTAGAAGGTACCAAGGATAGTACCCAAATAGTGCTGAGCGAGTCTCCTAGTACTCGAGACACTGATATGTAAACATATGTCCTATATCGAGATTATGGGCATGAAAATCTAATACCGCCCTAGAGGCTAGCTTTTTAGAAGCGCTTCATTAGTCGTTGCACTCGCGGCCGTTCTGGATTAGCTTGCTCCTCAATGCGCATAGGTTATGATGTCACATCGGTTTATACATTTCCGTCCCATTTGCCAAGATTTACCCTCATACCGCCGCGTAAGATGTTTACACATCAAAAAAACGTAATGCATGTTTCAGAAAATTAGCATACACCTCATTTGCCTGGTCCTTTTAATTGTGCATACCAAATTTGTATGTACAGGGTAGCAAACAAATACCTATTTTTTTTTTCATTTGTTCCGGAAATTTAGAAATATTTGTTTTCTTTTTTATTTCTTAAATTGAAATGATTCTTCGTCAAAATGTAAAAAAATCTGAGATTTTTTGATATTTTCAGTTTTGTCCAAAATATGACCTCTTAAAAATATAATGTCAATTTTTTACTGATAAGGCTGGAATTCTTAAGGAAGCATTGCTTTTTTTACTAATATCTAATTCGCAGATATAACTCTATACTTCTAAATTAAATATTCAAATCCCCAATATACAGAATGGTTAAAAAATTACAAAATGTTAGTGAAACAAAACTAATTTTTGTAGATTACCATGCTTTAGTGATGTCTTGAATTTTTAAGCATCCTGTATTTTGTAGATTTTAATGTTTTACTTAAAAATGTATCGTTATGTCTGCGAAGGTTAAAAGTTTAAAAGTTCCAGCTTTTATCTTGAAAATGTTTTCAAACAAAATTTGAAATCTTAAAAAAATTTCGATCTCGTTTTCTACATTTTTATCATTTAAATATATATTAAAGGACAAAGAAAACAAATGTTTATTAATTTTCGGGACAAATTAAATTTTACAAAATTTCTAGGTATTTGTTTACTACCCTGTACATACAAAATATGTATAACATTAAAAACACCCGGTAGCCCAGTCGATGGGCCATGAAATGTGCCCGCATTAAAAATGTTTTTTAGTTTTAGACATAGGTAATTTAAAAGCTTGACTAAGTTTTTTTCGGATTCGGTCAAGTGCACAGTAGTTTGGGTTAGTTTGGGTTAGTTTTTTTTTTAGGATATCAGGCTTTTTTTCTCTAACTGATTTGAAATCTAGGTGATTTTTTGGAGAAAATTGCGAAACCTGAAGTACAAATAAATCCAGCATTTGGATATCAAAACATTTCGAATAAAATTCATTAGTTCCCTATTTTTTCTTTTTGATTATATCGTTCAAATCTTTGACGCGTTTTTGACCAACCTGTGGTGCAAAAATGAATCAAATTATAAATTTTATTTTTTATATTATCAACAACACAAAAATGGCAAATGTTATGCTAATTTAAAATCATTGAGCTAAAATATAATTGATGAAAATTGCAGCTATTATTTAACTTTAATGAACAGGGTCTATAAATACTACATAATCCGATGTAAGTTATTGTTCAACTTGTATTTACATTACACTAATTTCTAAAGAATTATAAACATTATTTTGCTGCATATCACGAAAGAATATTTTTATCGCTTGGGTTGTTTCTATGCAAGTTTTATTTGAATTACGACAACTCTTTACTTTTCAGCTAAATACAGTGACGACTTTATCATTTAGAAAAATCGAATAATGATCGCATGCATAAGATTGATATCTCGCAAATATATTTGTTTAATCTTCATAGAGACTGAAATTTTTATTATAATCGTAACTGTAAAAATGAGTCAATTCTAAATAAAATTTGAAAGTAAAAATTCCGTAGATAGTGGTGTTTTACTATTCATATTTGAGGCGTTATATTTCGAGAAATCTCAGTAATGCTTAGAAGCAATATATCGAGGCTATTTAATATAATTAAATAGATCCACAAAAATAAACCAATGGATGTGAAATTTGGAGAACACGATGCCCATTCGATCGAGTTACGATGATCAATGGTAGCGATCAGAAAATTCATTACACAAAATATCCCCAGCTCTATAAACATAAATGGCAGTATGGTTTATCCTGCTGAAAGTTGTAATGACTTCTCCGAAAAGTTTTGCTATACTGATAGATTGACAACTCTATTATTATAAAACGATTCATTACTTTTATTTTCCAAAATTTCAGTCCAGCTTTTGAGTATGCCGTGTGTAATAATAAAAAGTTGCTGATGGAACCTTATTTGGACGCCTGTCTGCTTTTTCATAAGAGATTCCTTCTTAGTTGTTTCATTAAGAATGATAAAAAAAAGTTTCAGTATTTTAACATTCCTTGAGATATCAGGGGCGAAATATCCAAAATTACCGTGTCGTTTTTCAATTGTGAATAAATGACTTACAAGATACAAGCATGCCGGCTCGCATGCCGGCTTAAAAATCTACATATTCTACTTGCACACTTTACAATTTTTATTAAGAATATTATTTAGTTGGATACAGCAATAAAATTGCATTACAAATACAATTAATTAATTATTGAAGGTATTTTTTTAATAATAGGTTGATTAGAATGCATATCTGCAGGTGAAATGAATTCTTTCGAGATTATTAAAAATAGAAAGCATTTCCCATTGTTAGATGAAAAACCACAACTCAAAATAAATTTGCAAAATACTCGTAATAATCAGATTTCACAATCCTACAAATTTAGTATTTAACCCGTAAACCATTTTTATATTTATAAGCTTAAGCAACGAGTTTGCAAAATACGGTTATTTAAATATATCACTCTACAAAATACGAATTGAAATGTTGTTTCTAACTTAAATTTAATCACACATCTTGCGTGCCTTAACCTGTTGCTTGAAAGTGACCTTAGCTTCTAAATTCCAATTTTATGTGAAGTGGCGGTAGTAGAATCTTCTCTGGAGAAACTAATGATATATAACATTTTTGCTTCCAGGGTCTACAAATCGTCTTGGTGGCCATATTTTCTTCTTGTAATGCTCTGATGTTACTCGACTGTCCCAATTACAGAAGAAACAACATAATTTAGTATATCCATGTTGCATACCAAAATTTTTTTAATTCCCACAAACTTGCCGTTTATACTTCTCGTATCGTAAAGTCTCTAGTATCAATTTTAAATTGCCATACGTTTCCATCATGTGGACCGCATGATGATGACAATTTGCTTCCATTATGCAGTAACACCGCTCTAAGATGGATTTTTGATGAATCGATGGAAAGTCTTCAATCTTTTGAATCATAGCCTATATTTAAAACAACCACTAAGTTGTTCTCCATATTAAAAAAGACATTAAGTTTTTTTAACGACTTTAGTATACAGACGCCTTTACTTTGTCTTGAAGCAAATTCCATTGCTGCAATCAAGATACCAACAAATTTGCTTTTTTCGTGGACAAATCCAAGTTCCTTATGAGATCACTTAATTCGTTTTGATTCATTGTGTGGGGCTCTTTACCGAGAGTTCAGGGAGTAAGTAGGTAATATCATTTATTAGCTAGTTGTTGCTATAAAGTTATATATACCTAAATCTACTATTTACATATCAACATGGTATCTCAGCAAATATATTCATTTGAGGAACTTAACGTACGCCTTAATCATGCACCTCTGTCTCCTCTCAGCATGCACTTGCCACATCTGGTCTGTTGGATTGCCCGAGAAAATGTGTCTCAGCAGATAGTGGACTTGCAGTAAAAAACTAATCTTTCTTGAGTCTGTTGCAGACCTTCAAAAGCTTTGATCAGTATGTAATTGAATCATCTGGTACAGTAGCACTTGAATTTGTCTACTGCTCATCAGAATCGACCGTGTGATTAGGAATAGGTAACTCATCGTTCCGAGGCACCGTACACATGGTAGATTGTAGTTTTGGATCTTGAAATGCGGAGCTTTTCTGCTTGGCAATGCCTTTTTTGACAGGAAGTCTCAAACAAATATTGCAATCACCTACATGATCTTTGGGTTCTCGCCAGATCATAGGAACAGCAAAGGCCATTGAACGTCCTTTGCCATTTATATAACTCCGAGAATTGTTCGCACAATTATTGTAACAGACATGACGTGCCCAGCTCTTATCTTGGTCTCCAATTTTGCAGCCAAAATACAGATGGTGGGTTTCAGCTATTATATTAGGTAATATTTAGCTATTTTTCAGTATATTTGATCAGGTCGTTATAATAATTTTTACTTATTTGCGAGGTTATTTGCCTATTTGTCTCCGAAATCAGCTGTTTTAAGGTTCACTAGTAGGTAGGTTGGAAACAAATAATGATAAATATATAGATATGTTATTGCTCGCTAGCTCTGATATTAATATCTATAACTTTCTCTCAGGTCCTTACACGAGAATGCAATAGTCGATAGTATTTAATTCATGTTCGGATTAGATTATGTCAAAAGCTTCCGATATGTTAAGAATATTTCAGAAATATTGGAAAAGCAGTTTCATATTAAGGAAATAAACCGTCAATTTCTTACTAAGTTCCTTAAATGGCGCTAAAAACGCAGCCAAACATTTTCTTGGAGAAAGTCTCGTCATATCCAATGTTAAATATTTTCCTTTTGGATTATCTTAGAAACTTTGAGAAGATAAAGTCTATGCCATAAATTTCTCTTTTATGTGCATCACTAGTGATATTATGAATCATTCTTTAACGAGACCATATATGTAGAGGATCTAGCTCCCCTCAGCGCTGCTTCTGCTTTATACATATAATTCGAAAAATGTAGTATATTTATGTGTTCTTAAGACAATATTTTTTGAGTGAAAATGTTAAGTTAAAGTCGGAATCATACACATTTGTTGTTACGTTATCCAGATGAGAAAAACGTAGGGCATAGATATTTTTGCCAATCAATATTAGGTTAGAAAATTTACTATCGCGTTCAGAAATTAATAGTCTGTTACGTTTTTTATACGTTCAGAAATTAATAAATGATGATTTAGCAGCATATTATATTTTTTACTTTCGCCTACACACTTTCAATCTCAAAAAATTAAAATTATCTCGTACTACTTATTTATTTATTAACAAAGTTAATAAAAATTTTATTAAGAATTATTATAATTAATCATGAATAATGAACAAACGCAGATGATAATTTTAAATATATTAGGGCTTTTTTTCAACTGGAAAAGGAACAAGTTCCAAACGGATTCAAATTGAAAATGCAATACAACGAGCAGTAGATCTAATACAACTGAGCTTTCAAAAATTGTGGAGAATAGGAAGAATGGTATAACTTAATGTAACTTACAGGAAAAAATTTAAATATTGACAATTTAATTTAATTGTTCATGAAAAAATTATTGTGGATGAATATGTTAACACATCAAAATGAAAATGCCAGTCCAAAAAATTAAACATACACACTAAAAAAAAATCACACCCTATTGCATAGTCAAGTTAATGTAATTGTAACGACATGATTAAATATTTAAATGACGATCATAAAATAAAATTTGCAAGAACAAAAAAGCTTAATCAGTCTCGTCAGTATTGTCAGTCAGAACTAAAGTCAGAGATATTGTCTTCGTCGTCGTCGTCTTCGTCAGTCGTACTTGTAAGTCGCGGAAGGTACGAGGCATCGCAAACTCTTATTGCCTCTCAAGCCTCTTGAATTATCTTTTCTGTATGGATAACATATTTTTGCCAAGGACCTATAGAAACTTTGTTTAATACCCTTTCCTATGTAGCCAGAACTTCTGAAGGTGATCCCTTAAGATTGGAAACATATTGATCGTATTTTCGTTTACATTCCGACCATACATTTCAATTGCAATAAACTGGCAATGGTATGGCGGCAGCCGCAAAATTTGGCGTCCTAAAGATCTAACATATTCATCAAAGAAGTATTTTTTTTACTAGTGCAGTTTCTGCGTGCCTATTTGATCTTTCATGGCCTTTTCTGGAAAGCCAATATTATTTTTTTTTCAACCATTCAATCAGTCTCTGCTTTGTCCAAGGTTTTCTCGGGATATCTTCTATTAACTAGAATGGTAAATGCAAGTCCATGATTATGAATCACTTTGGGGGAAGATTCGGAAGCTGCTGAGTTTCAAACCAGTTTTTTCTGTTCATATTATCATTGTTTTTAATTCGCTTTTGAATACTAAACTCGCGCCCTTGATGACGCCATCTTTGATTCCGGCGTGGACAACAATATAAGGATGACCATTAAAAAATAAAATATAACTCAATTTCTCTTAAACATCAGAAATCATTCTACCAGAACATAAATTTAATATAATGAATAAGATGTTCCATGCACATAGTACATAGACAAATTCGCTTATATTGCCCTACTTATGATTTTTGTTAACGAAAAAAAAATCTTAAATCATTTGGATTGTTTGAGAGGTTTATAAGGTCTCCCAGACATTCACGGCGAAACAATATTATGAGCTTCATTGTAATAATCCTTAAATACGTCAGTTTAATGTTTTGCATTTCTAGGCTATATATTGCTTATATTGCTTGGCTGCGTTTTTTTGAGAGCCGCGAGGGGACTTTGAAGGGCCATAGCTTACGAACTGTTCGATTAGACCTACTTTTTAAAATTTTATGTACTGTTATAAGCTGATAAATATATGAAACAGACGGAATTATGAAGATTTACAGGGCACCACTTTGATCCCGAAATGATCCCTTGCTAAAGGTCCACGTCTCGTCAATGAAAACTGGAGTAAAACCGGAGCCTTCGGTTAGCTATCGAAGGCTCCGGTAAAACCTTCCGGACCTAAATTTCTATTTTTGATATACTCGGTTATGAATTGATTCTTTTATGAACAATATCTGACAAGTCCATCACATATATTCTCTTATTTGATTTTTCCACTTGAATCCTATACTTTTGATCCAGCTTCTTAAGGAGGCCATGAGAAGCTCAAAATATTCAATTCTTCCCCTGAACTTTTGTCTTATTGTTGCCAATGTTAAAATTCGTTTCTGGAGTGCATAGAATAAATTGTGTCCCGAATTATATTTTTCAAATATTTTGTAATTTTGGTTTTTGCGGTCTTTGGCTTGGTAGACATACTGGAA